>PTEX01000102.1:1787945-1931072 GCA_003342815.1 Eudromia elegans
GTGGTTACCAGCTCCCATTCTTCCCCTCTTATAACTGAAATATGAATCCAGTTTGTAAACTGTCAAATGCCACTGCTAGAAGGTGTAACTCAATGTTGTTGGCCTACACCAGAGCAACTCAAGGCCTTGACAAAAGCAAAATACAGCCTGCATTGGCAATACTTCTTGCTACGTATTTCCAGGAGCAAAAAGAAACTGCACTCTGGAGCACAAGCCTTGCCTTGCAGAATCCCAGCACGCGCAAGGCTGCAGCCCCCTCCTCAGCCTTCTTTCCCTCCCTCCGTACCTTCCCGTGCAAGCCATTAAATTCCCCCTCGGCACGGCAGCGATGCGAGACAGCTGGCAGCCGCACGTGAGCCGGAGAGGGAATATGCCCATGCCACCACGGGCTTAAAGAGGACAATAAAACACAGCAGGTGCACGTGCACGAGAAAGAAATAAAGCAAAATTCCCTCCTTATGGGAGCAATAGAAATGATGGAGAGCGTGGGCTCCATAATCTACCGAAAGTGGGGCGACACTGTTGAGACAAATTAAAAGCACAGAGTGGAAAAATCCGAACCCAACAATTTATCTATGTCATGTGTCTGTAGGTCATTTAAAGCCACAGTTGGAGACTGCTTTGGACAGATTCAGGCAGAATTCCTCTGTGGGGCTTTTTGCCTTGGGAGGTGTGCCCGTGCCTGCAGCCACACCAGGGACAGATGAACAGGACAGTCAATTTCTGCAAGCCCCGATGCTTTTGGCTCTCCCGGCTACGGCAGCATAGGAAAGCTCAAGGAAAGGAATTTCCCTAACACAGAGAGCACAAAGGATGGGACTGACCGGATTGCACAGAATTCTGCATCTTCCTGGCTTTAGTCAGCATCTCAGCCAAAACCCGTGTTGGAACTAACCCTGCAGGACAGGTCTATGTTCAATGCCAGCACACTTCCTCACGGGATCCTCCTTTACTGGGAATTTTCTTCTTGGCTTGCCAGGTTAGCTTACATGCCCAAAATGGGGGGTTTCAGATTCCTCCATCCTCCAAATGGTTCTTTTGCTTTCCTTCGAGAGCCCTGTTTTGGGTGGTGTAACAGCAGACATGCCCTCGGTTTTCCTGGTAGCAATTACTGGATTTAGTTACCTGCCAGCAGCAAAAACACACAGCGGCTGGAGGGAGAAGGAAATATTCCCTGGGTCCTTTCCAGCTCTGAAGTAGTATTTCATCCTTTAGTAATCATACAGAAACTGATTAGATAGCTAAAGAGGCCGGAATTATTTATTCTGCGATTTAATGGCCTCATGGTTGTCACAGCACATTGGTTTAACACTGTTTTATTTTATGGTCTTTGGGCAGCAAAYTGCGCCCTGCTGCTTCTGGCACTGCAATGGTGCAGAGCAGGGAGAATAGAAGCCTCTGCACAGCGTAGAGCAGGAGGAGCCAGGGTGTTTTTGCATTAGAAACCAAATTTCCAAACCTCCTTCGAGGATTTGAACCCGCAGAGGCTCCATACAGCCAGGGGTCAGCATGGCTGTATCTAGAATAACTGGCTGAAATGGCCAGTTGGTCCATCTCCTGACGGGAAATCACCTTCTCAGCACAACTCACATGTGCTAACGTTGAAACTGAGACAAACAATTGGAGAAGAAAATAAAATTTATCTCTACTCTTTGTAAAAATAAGTAACAACTCAGTATTACCAYGATCAAACCCCTGTTTGATTTTGTTCGCAGCAATAGCAAAAGAACGACATCAAATGAGTGCAGACTTCATTAACAAGCTTAAAAAGCTCACAGATATCTTTACAAGGGGTAATTTCATTTAGCAAAATGGAATTTCAAAATCTATAGGTACAGAAACCTGACATAACTCCAATCTGGTTGATATTGACATAACCATAGCTCAGGGAGGGGAAAATCCGGTGAAACAGTAATTAGCAGTATTTACAGGAATTTGGAAAATGTGAATATACACAAATCCATTTCTGCCAGCAGGAGCTATGATTTTTCAGGGATTACAGTCAGTTCTCTCMCCTATGGTTCCCAACAGCCTTATCACATCCATAAACAACCATAAGCAGCGAAGGGTTCCCAAGTGCCAGAGCTCCTATGTGTTCCTGCCTGTCTTGAAAACCACAAACCTGAGCTCAGCAGAGTAAGGTACTACTCAACACACGTGATCTATGTGCATTTTAGGAAAAATACCRGAGCTTGTGGGATATGTAAAACACAGTGCACACAGACCAAAGTTCACATACTGATAAAGCCACCCATGGGTGATTTTTCCCTCTGAAAGACCGACCTGACCACACACAAATGTCCAAACTAGKGATGGTTTTGGTAGCCTCAGATCTGTCCTAGTGAATGCCACTACCCTAGATGGCAGCCAGGGACGTTGTAATCAATGACTACACRGTGTCCCCAGTGCTGTAAAGGAAACTGGTGGGGCGAAGGCCATGACCCTACCTGTAATAGAGAGCCATGCACTGTCCTACAAGATGAAGCGTGCGCAAACCTAAGGACTGTATCAGCCGAGGAACTGATACCAGGATGAACAGTGTTTGCTTGGACAAGAGCTCTTTGTTGTGAAATCCATTGAGGGGGGTTTAGTTTCAAGCCTAAAGAGGTGTCTGATTACTCTTGCTTGGMGATAAGGTACCTGAATGTCTTGTGCAAACAAGCAGAGGCCAGAGGGAGCAAAAAAAAAGCACTTGGTTGCATGTTGTCAAAAGGAAGAATGTTCTAGGAAAAAGCCAAACAATTCCCTCTGACTTTTGTTAGCACTGATGGAAAGTGGCAACGTATAAAAACGAGCTTTACGGCTTGCCAGAATGTTGCTGCGAGTGGAACAGATGGCCAATTCATCTCCACCGCACTTGGCACTTTTAACAAAAGAAACAATATGTGTTTTGCTCCCCTAATTTTTCCCCCAGGTATCCCGGCAGGTGACTGGAATGTCTGATGACAAGAATGACTTGACTTGTGCTCCCCRAGAGCGCGAGCCGCTCGCTGCCGCGGCCCTGCCGCCGCCTTGCCCAGGCACCCCGGGCTGCGGCCGCTCCGGGAGCTCCAAGGGACAGCGGCGAGCCTAGGTGACACGCCAGCTCCCCATAACCCCATCCAGGACACCGAGCTCATTTCCTTCAGACTGGGATTCATCTCAGCACACTAACAGCTATTCTGAGCACCATGATTTTCTTATTCTGCTGTTGTACACAATATGTTACAGAGGTGTCTTTTACACTCTAATTCCAGCAGTGGAACTTCCAAGATCAGACTGCCTCCACATACAGAATAAGTCCTAAGGATAACCTTAGTTTCCCAAATTGTTTTTTTCTACAGAAAGGTTAAGCTGTCTCATTTTTCCATAGATAAGGAGTTCRTGGAACAATGGCAAGAAGAGAAACAATGCACAGTCCAATAAACATGGAGATGTTTAATGATCAATTCTCCTGTAAGCAAAAGGGAGCTATGGATAGCCAATGCCTCTAATATCCTGAGGCATGGATAAGGTGTTCCCATTAGCCATTGGAAGGGCAGTTTTGTGGTAATCACTAGATTAAATTACCAACCAAGTCAAAAAGAGACTAGAGATCGCCTGCAAGCTCTGGAGTTGAGCATGGGTGTTCCTARGACCTTTGCAAGACTGTATGTTGCTGAAAAGTGTATGCTACAGTGCCAGAAGTACTCCAAGTTTGAACTAGAGTTTGTTTGGCCACATGAGTGACAATCTATCAYGTGGTATCGAGGTGGTCAGATCAGGTGGTTTAGTCTCAATATCTCTAAATCCTACACAATCCATTAACGAGAACAAGGAAGAGCCTTTTGGGCACAATTGCTGAAGTCCCTTTGCAACAGCGCAGAGAGGGAATGCCAGATCTCACATGCTTCCATGGAGAACTCCTTCACAAGGACCAGCAACTGCACACAGAGCCATTTGAAAAAGGCCGTGTCTGGGTCCTGCAACAGGAGAGAGTTTCTCTGTCCAACAGAGACTATAATTTAATGTACTGTAACAGCAAAGAATTTAAAACAGAAATCACTGCGCAGGCAGTGATGGTACTGTTAGAAGTTCTCAGTTTTAGGGTGCATGCATATGTCCTCCAAAGACATGAACATAAGAAAAAAGCATTAAGAAATCTTTTTTTTAAAGTGGAAGAATCTGCGAATAGACTTTGCAGTACTTCACCAATGRAAGTCAACATCATCTTCAACAAACCGACCCTACCTAATTTCCCAGTCTCATTTCTCAGTTTGTAAAACRTTTCCAATATTTATCTACCCGAGAGGCTTATTATAGAGCTTGATATTGCGAAGCACTTGGAGATAGATGGAAAACTTCTGGAGAAATCTCACTGATATTAGACCAAATAAAAAAGATACTTCAGGGAAACTGGATGTTGTTTTCGTTAGTGACACGTTAGGAGAAATTCCGTGAGTTGCTGAAACATTTTACTCACAAGCCATTATATTAGGATACACACTATTATATTCCMCATAGAATAAAAAGTTGTTTTGTCTTAACAGTAAATATTGACTAAAAAACCACACTAATTAAATTACCATTCCAGTCCTGCTGACTCAACTACATCAGTATTTGGTCCCTTAAGAGAGCATCACATGCTCTGAACACACATATAAAGGAATCAATCATGGGACTTATGTTTAGGATATTATCTTTCCAACCAAGAAAGCTAGGCTTCCAGCAAGAAATCACAGTCCAAGACATCAGAATAGCTTATTTCCTAGAAACACAGGAGCACAGACTGCATCCCAGCCTTACAGACACGCGCTCACATGTTAGAAGATATTTGGAGAAAGAATTATMTCATTCTTTTTTCTTCTCATCTAACCATTTTGTTAAAGGACTAGCTATAGGGAAACCAAATAGTCTTGCAGTCAAAACACGAGTCTGGGTGAGCTTGGGCAAATGACCTACAGCCCAATTTATCAAGATATTTAGGTATCAAAGACACAGAATRGCACCAAGAGGCATTTTTTTTTGCATGTCTCGGAGCTGCCACTGCTTGCAAGAGACCTTAAGCAATACAACCTCTAACTTAAGCCTTGCAACAGCAAGTGGAACAAGGCCTAAACATCTTTCAAATGCTTCGCTGCAACAGATTTTCAACACAGCTCAGGTTTCTCCTGATTTGGCAGGATGCACGTGCACAAAGTGAGAACATGGGAGAGGCTGCTGGACCTTTGGGGGAACCTTGTCCCTTTTTCTGATGTTCCCAAACGAAAGAGAAGCTGCTTTAAAACTCCAGCTGCCAGTTTGGCAAGGACAGCAATGCATTTCTTGGGAAAACAATAACTACAAAGAACTCAGACATTTAAACGCTACCTGAAAGATGAAAACATAGTCACCACTCCAAGTGCTCTTCTACTTCCCATTTCTCTGAGGCACCTTTATACTCTATTTCACCAAGGCACAGCCCGTGCTGACTTTTTACATGTCGGCTGCTAAGACAARGTAATTTAACACAAAATTGCTAAAACACTTGAGACTCAAGAGAAAAACAGCAGCAGGCKTGCAAGCATCAGGTAGGGACACTCAGGGAGGTCCCTTATTGCAGCCCTTCCGTCATCTAGTCCAGACTCTTGCAGAAGTATTTCCAGTTAGACACCACAGACATAGCCCCACTTTGGAAGAGTTTGTGCAACAATATTCAGATGTATTCGGACTGAACTTCTCTAGTCTAAAGTTATCCTAATCACATCAGCTCTGAAAGTACCCAAAATGGATAGAAACTAAGAATATTCCTGGTGTATTTTATAGCCCTAAATTCTGAAGCTCGCACTATGAGATGCATCAAACCCAAACTTAAGAGTGCAGGTAAAAATGAATGGTCTGAAGGGTAGACACTGCTGTTCCTCCAAACAATTGCCATATAGAGTTCAGGGAGGAAAAGAAGGGACTGCTCATTCACTGCAGCTCTGCAGAGTGCTGCAYTGGGGAATTCAATTTAAGGAACTGTGTTTTACCAAAATGCCTCAGCACAGAGCAGCAAAAAATTGTCACATATGAAGGAGAATTACTCCAGACAGGCCCTCGGATTTTGCTACAGCAAACAGGAGGGAAAAATGGTCAGCACCTTGAACCACCTCAGTTCAAAATCTTCCAAGAGAAYCCTCTGTGAGAGGGGGATGGCTCAGTGTCTGGTATAGGCACGGAGAAGGGCTAAGGTTAATGCAAGAAAGGCGGATGAGGCAGAGCCAAACAGTTCAGGCATCGAGGAGCAGCGACTGTCACCAGGACAAGGCTCTGAGGCTGTTATGAGCCACACGGTGTATTTTGTTGGAATGATTGCTCTGTCGTCACCCAGAACCTTGTTGTTATAGGTGCTACACAGGGTAATAAATAAAATGAAATGAGACAGTGTCACGCATTGAAACAGGCAATCCCTGCTGGCAGCTCTCCTGCTCATGCTGTACCTGAGCTCATTAGATCTAGCACTTATTATTTCACTGATGAAATTACAACTCATCACACATGTGCCTGTCTGCTCTGTGTGCTCAGTGGGAACTAGACGTTGACCTTAACCATCATCCCAGCTCCGTGCTTCTGATCCAGACCCAGCTGTTCATTCCAAGCTTGATTCCCATCTCACGTTAGAGCAAGGAAGAACCAAGCTGGCACATTCATACTGCTCCAAAAGAAGCATCAAAGAGCAACACTGGACCATAAAACCAGAGTGTTGCAAAACCACTTTGGGAAACACCTTAGAAATTCAAGGGCCAGGTACYACCTTTTAAAAAGAATCTGTTCTGCCCTGGAATCACACCAGGAGCCACCCAAGAGTGTCCCYGAGGCCAGTGGTAAGCTGTTCATCCCTGGTAGCAGACACAGGGATTCGGGGCACCATCCTCCCTCTTCAAGGGARGGAAACGAAAGGTTGCAGTCCAGGGACTCTTGTCATAGCTGCTTCCTTCGCAGGACTCTCTGGCAAGAGCTCCCCACTCTCTATGGGTCCCTTTGGCAGCAAACCTGACCCATAACCATCCCCAGCCCTGGCYCAGGCTGTGGGTCTAGCTACTACTAACCCATGAAGATAAGTTCTCCCGTCACTCTGAATACTTGAGTTCAGCTAAAATGGTGGGTTTCTTAATCAACTGAGGCAACCAAAAGCTAGTGATTTTTCACAAAAGAATGTTTAAAACATGATGAGCTCTCCCCAGAAAAACCTCTCAATGAGGCTGCTTTCCAGAGKACCTGGGTATTGCTCAGGGGTCTCTCAAGGACCTATTCCCATGGTATCTTAGGATCCCCCCAGGGCAGTTGTTACAGKGACAGGTCTTGCTTAACTATTGGGGAACGAGCTGGCTGCATCCCTGAACCATCATCGTAACACAGCGACTTCACACCGAGCGTTACAGCCCAGGAAATCGAGAGATACCAAGTAAACTGTGACATGGTACAGAAAAACACTGCTAGAACCATGGCCCTGCTCTGCCTCGCGCCAGACCCGCTGTCAGCGTGGTATCGAATGTACCAGAGAGCGGCGGCCTCAATAGCCCAAATTTAGCTCGCTGCTGCTTAAACGTGCTCCTTACTAACCTCAGGCATAATTACAGGAACCCTGGAAACATGAAGGAAGTGACAAGCACAATCCTCCGTAAAATACGTCCCAGMTGGAGCATGACATCATGGCAATGGATCAGCTTCTAAAGCATCTGCAGCGCTCATCGACCCTCTCATTAMGGCTGATCAGGAGAAGGAAAACAGCTCTGTCCTGAGCTGCCATAGGGAAAGACCTCGCCAAGAATTTCTTCTTGATTGTGGAGATTATCAAGTCTCTCTAGGACTTCCATTGAAAAATACGGCAGAGCAGCAGCTCCGTGAAGATCCTGCAGTGCTTTATGGCCRTCACTTTGTTAAGCCTGGGGACAAGATACCAAGGTCATTAATGGGTAGTTTACTACTTTTACAGGTAGGAAAACCGAGGTACCGAATGGTTAAAACATGATTCTTTTAAAACTTAGGAAACTACCTTTACATATATAAATGTTTGGATCAGATCTGTTGATTTTTTGTTGCAATTCAGTTCAGGCAACATACAAGCAGTGTAAGCACCGAGATGAACAACCTCAAATAATCAAATGCTAAGTGGACAAAATCCAAACTGGAAAGTCAGTTATGAAAATTATTCTACTGCAGACCCAGAACAGAAAAAAGCTGCTCGACTACTCACAGCTAAGCGACATAGCTTGAAAGTTTTGAATTTCAGACAGCAAGCCGAAAAGTAWATTAAACATACAAAAATTGTTAAGTCTTTAGAAAACAAATACATTTCAGAACATGAGACTTGTTCCTGAGCTAAAATATTGCAACGTGCCTGGCAGTRATTTAAAAAAAGTTACAACACTTTGGCATTGTTTTGAAATGCTTCTTTGCTATGTGAGAATATTAAAAGGAGGATCTAGAATTGCAGATTTTTTGCCACCACAAAGTCACCCCCAACGCAAAGATGATCCCTACCCCAAACTGACAGACAAGGTCTCCTTTTCTCCTCTGCAATTCTCCCCGTATGATGCCTCCCGCTGCCAGGCAGCATCTGTGCCTGCCCAGAATGGAGAGGGCACAACTGCCTCATACACATCTTTATTTGGATGCACAAATCCCAGGCTGGAGATCCTCCATGACATTCATTTAGGGATATCCTAAAAGCCTCGCTTGCTCTGTAAACTCTACTGACTCTACTGACATTAGCAGCTTCACCTCTGTACTTGTACCAAAAGCCTGAGATAAATCTGACCCTGGCCACTTGCAGCTACGGGACCAAGGCAAGATCTTCCCATTGGAGCGTTCTCAGCTCTAGGACCTGCTTATCCACAACTCATCCCAGCCATGTGAGGCCCCAGTTTCTTGACCTTCATGTATAAGCAGACAAGTGAGATGCAGCTTTTTCACAAGGTCCTTACCTTCCGATCCACCTTTGTAGGAGAGCAGCTCAAGTGGGATTTGGGAGAAAGAGTTAAGGCTCTTGCCTATTATGCTGTTTAGGGCACAATATTACAATGCATTGCAGGATATACAACACAGGCTGGATGCAACATAAAAAGTATATAAAATCAAGCTTTGGAAGGTTGCACCTATACATATGAAGGCTGAGACATAAGAATCTGTTGCTGTGCACAGACTCAGGCAAAGGCCTTTTGCAAACCTGTCCCCTCACTTGGGGACACGGAGCCTCCTGCYACATTCCAGTCAATCAACATCAAGTCCCACAGCCCCCTAGGCGACGCTTCCCATGCTACAACCCTTCCTATGCTGTGTTAGTTACAAGCTCCACGTTCTRTAGAAGGCACTGACAGACAGCGGTGGATGATGGAGAGGTGCAATCATATCAGACTATCGAGGGTACAAATCTGCAGAGCACAGTGCGAGGCTCCTATTGCAAATATCAGAGCCTCGAAACATTTTCTATTTAAATGCACAATCCAAAAGCGTGGTGCATATATATCATCTCATCGAAACAACAGACTTCCATTGTTCAAATGGCATAAATCTATCATAGTCTCATAACAACATATGATTTCCACTAGCTACAGGCTTATATATTGTGGCACTAGTAGCGAAGGTTTTGTGCGAGGGAATTGCCTTACACTGCAAGAACAAATTTTGCATTGTTCTGCACCCCAATGTCACACGTTTCCACGATGACCAATGAACTACAGCACAGATTGCTGGGGAAGGGTAAATTACACTCAGCAATCAGATCCATTTTGTCAAAGAGGCTGTCGGAGCAATCCTCAGCTCCGGACTATTGCAACAAGACAGACATTAACAGGGCAGCCTCCTTAGTTCCTTCTGCAGCACCTCACTGTGTCTTAACATACAAAACTGCCTCAACTGCATGAGAATCACTGTGCCCATAACGTTGCTTCCTATTCTACATGTTCCCTCAGCAACAACACTTGTGCTGCACCATGTGCAGCCCCACTCCAGTGTGCAAGCCCCTACATGCCCGCACATCCCAAGATGGGCCGTTCCCCCAAACGGATGCATCGGTCTTCCTTTGCCGCTCTGGGAAGACACCAGGACACTTCTACAGAGGGATCWGCTCCTCTAGCTCATGGCCTTGCGTTGGGATGAACAACCAGCAAAGTTTGGGTGCYGCAAGGCAGAAGGTGTCTGACAGGCCGTGAACCTGTTTCATCTTTGCTAACTAGGACTGCAGAGCTGGCTGCAGGACACCTGGTGAGCAGGGGCCACGGAAACGGCTGCTCTTGGGGTTGCACAAGGTAGTGSCCTGCGGCTAGGCAGGGGTCCCGGCCACGCAGCCCGCTGCTCTGCTGATGGGTGGGCTCACTGGGGCTGAAGGTGGCTGTGGTTTCCTCCAGGCAGATGATGAGATGCACGTCCTTACTCCGCACCAAGACTGTGACTCTGCAGCACAACAGGCTAGCTGGCAGGGTCTTCCTCGCTGGCCCCTGCTCCCTCATCTATGCTAAACACAAGTACTTCTGCCCTAACACAAGGCATCACGATTATCCTCAGCTGAGGACCTTATATCTTTTCCCTTGTTTCCACTCCCGTACTACCCCCGCTCGCCCATCTCTGTCTTCTCCGTATRTTCTCCCAGCATTTCAGTAGTGTCTCTACCTGCTCCAGATGAACGCAGCTCTAATTCACTCCTTGCTTCTCCAGAGGATACCCAGGGTGGCACACGCTGTCAGAGCTCATTTGGCAGCTCAAAAAACCTTGCAAGACCCCAGCTGTTCCCAGCAGAGTTGCCAGCTGCTCAATCTGCCCCGGCCATTTGCCCCTGCCCTTGGTGCATGCGGGCACAGAGGCGCACGTGGGCTCAGGTGCCGCCGTGGCCCTTGCAGGACAGGTAGCGATAGCCTTGCCTGGAGTGCCCCCAAGAGCAGCTCTCGCACATCGCACGCCGAGGGGCTCCGGGGGTCACGCTCAGGGCAGGATGCACTCGCATTTCCCCGAGGACRTAGCAGATGGAGGGTTACCCTGATGCTCCACGGGCTCTGATGACAAATCTGGCCTCCAAGGCATGCCCACGGACCAGGCAAACGCCGCCACAAAGTCCTCCTCATAAGCAGACCACAAGCAGGGGAGATTTTCAAGCCTTTCTGCACTTGTTCTGCAACATGTCTTTATATCACAATGGCTTCATGATACGCAAGGAGTTTCCCATTACRCGCAGAGGATAATTTTAAAGGGCTGTAGGAAATGACTCACTTACTAGCATGCTGTCTGCAGACCGCACCCACCACAAAACACTGCCTGTGTTCTCCTATCAAACCACCGGCACGGGAGAACTGCTATCGGCACGTGCAGGCTGCAGAATTACACCTTCTAACCAAAGCCTGGATGGAGGGTGAGGATCACAACGCTYGGCTGGTGACAGGCCTGGCTGCAGGAGGCTGGTTTGCAACGCGCAACCTTAGGAAATTCAAAAGCAAAAGGTCATAAACTGAAGCCGAAGCAGGAGCCAGGGGATAGTAACCATCCTCCTGGCCCATAAGCAGCTGGGGATAAAGAGGAAACTGCAAGTCTAGTCAAGGATAGGAGGGCTGCAGGGGTTCTGCAACCATCTGCAAGCCACGCCGTGGCACTGAGTCAATGGGCTTCGTAGCTCGTCATAATTAACACGAGGATGGTTGTCTGGAAGTGAGATCTCTGCCTTTCTTACCACTTCATCATTGAGGATGAGTTCTTATTCAGACTGCAATARCAGAAGCCACATAGGCAGTCTGTCCCCAGGGCTCATTTGGGGACAATCTGCTGCAGACCTGGTTTATAGCAATGCCAACCTGAGTGTTTAAATTCTTCCATGCAAAATGAAGCAGTACAAACCTTGAACAGCCCCAGCTAATAGCTGTCATATTCATGACATTCATTCATATTTTTTTCCCCCCGCCTCAATCAAAATGTTGTAGCCAAAGCTTCTACAAAAGTAGAAATTTCCGGCCTTTAAAAAGCTTTATATCATTAAAACACTTATCCAAACTTTTTAAGCATACAAGACCAGGCGAATTCTTGCTCTAATCAGTAAATAAACTTTACGTTCATTATTGTCAATAATTTTTTTTCCTTGATCTGAATAATGAAATATGCTTCAAGAACAATACTAGGGGTGAGGAAACAAATTTCTTACCTAGTTCAAACATGAGAAGGTACCTCGTGAAGTCCTAAAGACACACAGAAGAGGCAAAAAACCTCTGAGCAGCAAGACTTTGGATTTACAACAAGAAGATGAAAAAATATATAGGAGGAAGCGCTCAGAATTGCTCTATAAGACAGCAGCAGTTAAGACACACAGTCTACTTCTCATTCCTGGACCAAAATGCTTCAAGTCTGGCACAGAAAACTTGCATAACTGCAAGTCTTCTGGTGCAGTAGAATATTGCATGTTGGTCACCTTAGCAGCCATCACCACTGCTGTGGTTTAAACCAGGCTTAAGGTTGCTAATCCACATCATCATCATCTGCACTCCAGCAACAATCTTGCAACATGCCAGCAAATTTTAAGTTATATTAAAATGCACATTCTTT
The DNA here is from genome assembly GCA_003342815.1 of Eudromia elegans. Classification (NCBI taxonomy): domain Eukaryota; kingdom Metazoa; phylum Chordata; class Aves; order Tinamiformes; family Tinamidae; genus Eudromia; species Eudromia elegans. Next base: position 1,800,447 of record PTEX01000102.1, read on the forward strand.
AACAGGCCTTGCAGTAAATCTTGTGAGCTATGGGAAATTTACTTAATTTATGGCTCTCTGATGCATGCAACAAGGATGGCAATACAATCTTAGCACACAAAACRGCCATAAGATTAAATTCATTGCATTTGACAGTACACTGAGGTCTTTCAGAGAATATACTCAAGATGGAAGTCGCAAAACATTATTACAAAGTAATCATCACATGATAAGGACCATAAATTATCAGCTAATAAAATGCAGGCTTAATATATTCTCTCTTGCCTATAGAGAAAAGAAGGCTTCAGAATGATGCTAATTTGAAAAGTGAGATTTTTTTAAAGGGTTTCTGGGCAGACCAAGCAACTCCAATGTTTTTTCACTCATCTTAGAGGGATAGATAACCTGGGCATTTAACAGGAGAGTCGCATACACTGACATTACCTATTAATTACAAACACACACCAATTTTTAGCAAGTGTATCCTTATACTGAGAATACAATAGGTGTCAGGGTGGGCCTATTTTCTGCTCCTCTGGGTGCATGAATTCCTGCTTAGACAAATACTGCAGAAAGGGCCCAAGGAAAACTCAGAGACGGCTGCAAGAGAGGTTTTGATCCACGTTTMCAGCACAGACACTGCAGACACGTTATCTTGTGCCTTTGACTGAATCAGAAACAGAAATTTGTAACAATTTAAATCTTTAATGCTGAAAGGAAATAAAACACACCTAACCACAACTCGTTCAGTGTATTTTAAGCTCTCTTCTTCTTTGCATCTTGCTACCAGCTTCTCACTGCTGCTTTCTGGGTGTTTGTGTCTGTTTTCACACTTGTATCTCTGTAACTGAACCCTTCCCAGGGGTTTCCCAAGAACCATCTTTCATTTTTCCCTCCTGTTAGGGGCTAAGTATCTCTTATTTACTCCTAGGCCATCCCTTTTGACTTTGATGTAGCTTCTAGATGAAACTGAGGCAAAGGAAAATTGCAAATATTCAAATATTTCTATCTTCATATTCCTTTCTTCTCTAACATCTGTTTGCCTCTTGCCCCTGACATCCCCTGCCTTTGCTGCTTTCACTCTGTCCTGGGAACTGGAGGCTTACATATTTCCATTAATARTGTTGCAATCAAAGGCTCTTTTCCAGAATGTTTTCCCTTTGGACCAACAGGGATATCAGAGAGCACTGTTTGTATACATGCTACAAGCCAAACATAGAAGACTGTCGGCAGTTTTTTGACACTGTTAGGGATATTAATTACTGCAAGACTCTCTGTTGTGTCCAAACTCAGTAGCACCTCTAGTCCAAAGAATTTACATCCTTTAAGACCAGAAGTCTCTTTCAAGATGTCTACTTTTTCTCCATTGATTAGATAGAGGGAGCAAATGCGCTACTGCAAGACTACGGAGATACTTAGGCACTTCACTGAGGGAGATGAAATGCCTCAGTGCTCAACACAACATTTTCCTGTGGACAAAATGCTCCTTGTATCATCAAAGCCCTTAGCTCGGTCCACAGAGTCCTTGGTTTGAAAGGGAAGGATGTTCAGATTAACTCACCTCTTGAGCAACACAGATGCTTAGTAGCTGATCAAGCAATTCTATAGAATGTCTGGAATACGCTTGAGCGAGAAGCTATTTTTACCTTCAAAGAATTCAAATAACGAAGCCTCCGCTGTGAGAAAGGGGAATATCACCTCCTGGTCCACCTGCACAGCCTCCCTCGGACACATCCCGTGCACAGCAAAAGCTCCAGCATCAACCGCCTATTGCGGGCAGCAACATCAACCCCCACCAAGGCACCAACCCCCTGCAAACGGGGCGCTCGGCTCCCGTATTTGCAGCATTCCTTGTTTATCTGCTCCGGAACGACCTCGCTCACCGCCACGAGGGACCACGACCACTCGACAGATGGGCGTTGCTGAGGTCCCCAGCCGGGCCCCTGCCCGAGCCCTCGTGAGCTGCCRCGCACCATGCGGAATTCCAGCAGAMGCAGTAATGAGATGGAAATGTATGCACCGGGGGCTCCTCCAAAGCCCAGGGAAGTCAATTATTAGTAGTGCAATTAGTACCGCATGAGCGGCTCGAGGGAGAATTCGAGTCGGGTCCCCGTTAAGCCAGGCTGTGCCTACGCGCACAGCCGAACTCGAGGCCTGACCGCCTCAAGAGTCGGAAGACAAAAAGGCAGCACGGAAGGAGACGTGAAACGACACAGAAAGAGCAGATATCTGGGAGAGAAACACAATCCTAATCCTTTGTCTACCTGTCCGCCAAATCACGGAGCCTCCGGGGGGAGTTTTCAATGAAGGTTAAATCAACACSACGCGTGTTAAACAGGATTTTAGATCTCACTCCTTAACCTTCATCGATTTTGCCTTGTCTTTCGATGGCAGCAGCAGCCCACGCAGGGCCCCCCAAGGCTGGGCAGCGGCACGATGCCACTAGCACAAGCATAACCAAAAACCCCAACAAACCCGCTGCGCACCCGGTCCCCCCTCGCTATTTAGAAAGGACCGAGCTGCCCGGGGCGCTTCCCACCCTCCTATTCGGCCTCCTCCAGGTAGGCGGCRGGTGCCGGGGGCAGAGGCAGCGGCTGGCGCAGGTCCAGGGTAGTCCTGGCCGTGCACAAGGCCGAGGCAGCGGCTGCCACTGCGAGGGGCTCCCTGTCCTCTGGCATCTGCTCGACGCCATCCCCGTCCGCAACGCGCCGTGGGCCGAGCGCACCCTCTGCTGCTCCAGGCTGGGCCCCATGAGAGGGCGGATGGGGCTGGGGCCTCCACAGCCTCCATGTCGTGCCCATGTCTGCTGTTCAGGGACGCAGGATGGGAATTGTTCACACCTCCGTGGTGAATCAGTCGGGCACAGGGCAAACCCAAGAGATGTGCAAGGGAACATGAGGAAGAGACACACACACACACCAGGAGCCCGGGATTTCACTTGGGATCAAGACATCCCACACATCCCCAGAGCTCTGCTGCAGGACAGCCGAAGGCTTGGCCCAGGGAGTGGGGGACTACCTGGAATGCAAAGCCAGGCAGCCATTCTGGTGCAGAATCAAAAACAAAGGGCCAGGAAGGTATTCTGTAGCTGGAAAAGGCATGTCAAATGYGTAAATTCTAGTCGAGGAATCCTTATTAGCAGCATTTTAATCACTTGCAAGATCTGGAACCRCATCAAGCCAAACATAAGGCAGCAGCTGCTGCAGACAGCCGTTGTTGAGCTGGCAAAGCCATCGGAGCCGAGGGAAGGGGGTCGGGCGTAACGAATCTCACTCGAACACTGCCAGAGCTCAACCCGGCCCTGGCGAGCGTGGCCGAGCGGCACCCGGTGCTCTGGGTGCCGTCCTTGAGCCCCTTTGGGCAGCAGGTCCAGCACTTACAACCTGCCCGCGGAGCCTGGCACATACTGCATGAAGGTGGGAAAGCAAATGCTAAAGCAGAGACGCTCCTCTTTGTGTAACACACTTGACTGTGACACTAAAGTCAACTCCTTTGAGTCATTTATGGCTTTAACCCGCCATGAGGGCTGGCCTGGGGTGATACTTGGGTATTAAACGACCCAAGTATTGCAAGTTGTCATCTGCTTGCAGCCCCTTAGCTTCTGCTGAGCCACCACGCAAGTTCCTTGGGCACCTTCCTTGCCCGACACGTTCTCAGCCCATGRCTGAGAACCTACAACCACTTAAGTGACCAACAGGTCCAAGTGAGAAGTGAAAAACTGAATTAAACTACTGTAAAAGTAGAGAAGAGTAWTGAACCAGCAGAACTTGAATCGAATCCCAGGCATTCCCATGCTAGGCTTAGTTTGGCTCTAGCTGCGCTGCGTTATCTTGCCCTCCTCCAAAAGGGACCATGCTTCAGTGTGTTACCTGCTGCGACGGGGCAAGTCACAGGTACTTGATGCTGCCAGGCAAAAAAAAAAAAAAATCATCATTCTAAAAACTAAACTTCATTTATGTTGGCCCTAAACAGAAAAATACACTTTAAATCCATAGATAACAACGAGTAAAAAACATACCATGTCAACAGCAAAGATAGCCATTCCCAAAATGGAAAAAAAAAGAGTTTTAAAAATGTGTTTGTATTAATATCACCAAATGAATGAAAATGGGAAAGTATGCTCCCAACCAGTGGTCTGAATGTTGGGGTTGCTCCCCATCTCCTCAGCACAGAAAACAACAGGCAAATCTTGARCAAGATTTTAAATAGTTCAGTGCCACAAAAATCTTCATTTTTAATTGGAAATTTTAATTAAAATCATATAGATTAGACTACTAGGCCTTTGTTTCAGAAGCACTTTACAAATGYTTTATCCTCGCCTAGCTTTCTTCCCACCTATAACTGCAGATATAGCGCCAAGGTTTAGTCTTCTTTTCACCGGACCTCTGAGTAACCAGACACTCCATAAATCTATGCCAGTCCTAGTTCCAGCTCCTTTTTCTTTCTGCAGAGAAAAGATGAGAGAATCTCTCTCGGAAGAGGCTACAGGAATCCACTGAAGAGCCTGTACACTTCATTTGTAACATATTTTCAAGGGAAAAATGGGTCTTRAGCTCTGTGCAGTCAGCGTAACCGRAATACATACTTYGAYTTGGTTACTCATCGTATCACATCTGTATAACATGATCTATGTTGCTCAGGCATTAAACACATGCACATACTCTACATACACAGCCACGGGTGCAGCACAACTTGTTGTCTACATACACTGGAGACCCAKCTCACTGGAGCTACTGCCGTAGAGTCTATAGAAACATCAAACAGCTACGGATGAAGACTGCCCGTCACCTGTCCCTGTGATGCTACCTATGTGTGGCCCTTCATGGTGCTGCACCGATCCAGTACGCCCATAGACACAAGAGATCTGCAAATAATGAACACAAGGCCCAAGATTTCACTTTACTCACGCACTCCAGCAGAACCAAGAGCCTCTTAAGCTGCTTTGCTGCGAGTTAAATACCACAGAGGTGCCCTCCCAGGACAGGCACGCTCTCTGTCTGTAATTGCAAGACACAGGGAGCCAATTTCAGCTGAGATATTGATGCAAATAATGAAGAAATACYGCACATAAAGTCAAGCTCAGGAACATGCATAAAGGAAACTTAGTTGGAAGGAGTTAAGCAGTGTATTGYATTGACTATTACAATCAATAACCCTGAGGAATGGTGAATTTTATCTCCTGAAGTCTCTCAGTTGAGTCTTATTAAAGAATAGCTCCACAGAGAATTGCAGGCTTGCTAGAGCAATCCAAGTGAATCGTTACAGCGACCTTGCGGATTAAARAACTCCTGGATCTTAGGTGACTTTTCTGATTCAACGGGTTACCATGAAATAAAGTCCCTTTTAAATCTAAAATAAAACACACATACATCTGCAATGTGAGGAGACAGATAATGAAGAGGCACAGTATCACATCACAGGAACATTTCGTTTGCTACAAGACCTGAGGAGAATTGGTCCAAAGAAAACTACTGCGCAGGTTGAAACGGTTGGAAAAAAAAAGGACATTTACTTGTTAATGTCTAAGAGTCTCGGATGTCTATGGTACAAAGGCAAGTATTTGAACTGCTTAAAAGTTTTACGGCTAGAATAACATTCAATAAAAATACATTTTTTTGCAAGACTGGTTAAGAAACCGCATAGTCCGAGGCGGGAATTCCGGGAAAACCCCATGGGCAGCCACATGTCTCCAACCAAGGACCAGGGTGGAGAGAGGAGAGGTCTTGCCATGCAGCCCTAAYACAGCCAAGGAGGATGGAAGCAAAGACTGTATTTTCCCCAAAATCTTGTAATTTGCTTTCATCAGCAGCCTGTGCAAACGCACAGGTCTCTGAGCTTGTAGGGAGAAGGAATGTAGTAATTTTGCCCATGATTTCCTGAGCAACTAGTCCTCCCCAGAGTCTCCACTTTGAGGGCTAGACCCCCGAGATCTCCAAGAGACCCAATGCTCAAAGAGGGCTGGGCTCTCACCATCCTCAGACTACCTGTAACACACCCTTTATCTTGTTCCATACCAGGTCACATCACTGAGGACTGTGTTCACACACATAAGCAGCCCAGCTGTTTGAGGAGGCCTGCAATTTAGAAATATACAAAAATACAGACTGAAATCAAAAATATAAGCTAATAAATGTACTACTGACTGGGCACAAATTTCATAAATTAGTGGACAAACCTCTGTTTTYCTTCAAACAGGTGCCCACTCGCTTTGGGACATACTCGCTCCTCACTCCACTAGACCAGAATGCCTTAACCCTAAAATAAACCCCCATCTGACCTGTGCTTCATCCAGCTTCAAAGCTCTCTTTACTTCTGCTACCATCATTTATTTTGCCTTTCCACGTGACAGACAAAGATAAGACGAAAGCAAAAAGTACTCTACGGGTATAGTATGTACATAGCCAAATTAACACAAATTCTTTTAATACAAGACAAAAAAAAAGTATGTGCGAACACACTGCCTGAACTGAAAGCATACTGATTTTAATTTATATGCCAAAATGTTAGAAACTGAATTTCTACCATCTTTCAGAATTTCCTGTTRCATAACCAGAAACTTGAGCTGTGTGGGAAGCTCTGGGATGCTGCATGAACCAGCGGGCACCCCAGACGTGATCCCTYGGCTTTATGCAAAGGAAAAGGAAAATAAATACCGCTGAATGAGAGGTTATCCTCTTTAATTTGATTTAAATAAAAGTGAAAAGATCCTGAATTACTGAAAATCGCCAGGCCTGACCTTGCAAATCCAGGGAGCTACAGATCTTATGTAGCATCACTTGTCTCTGCGAACCAAAGGAAAAAACATCAGAGAATTTAGTGCTGCAGAGAGCTAGGAAAGCAATACAGACATGCAGACAGGATCAAGACAAATTCAGACCGGTTTAGACACTAATGCAAGTCTGAGCCTGGTCGGCTACCTGAATGCAATCAAAGTTACATTTATGGTGTTAATTGCTCAAATTAAACAGGGGATTTCTGGAACTACAAATCACAAGTTGCTCTTGTTTGAATTATAAAGCAGGACCTCAAACACTTTGAAACAAAAGCAATTGCAAAATGTGCATAGAAACAGTAAGGCCTGGGCAAATATCGCTACACTTACCTAAACAGGAATGAGAGCAGATCCTGTGTTTTTGTTTCTTTTACACCTTTTTAACATGGTGATAAATTGGAATAAATTCCTCAGCAGTTACTTGGGTTTGCGCCAGTGTCTGACACACAATTCGTGTAACTGGTTCTTGGGCTTAAGGGCAGGAGTTTCCCAAGTTTCTCTGTCAATTATTTCTTCTTTCTTTTCTTGTCTCCTTCCTCAGGGCACAAGAYAGATTTAATGTTGAGGGCTTCATACCAGCTCTTGCTGCTCGCGTTGACAGACCTGTTTCTTCAGGGTATTTCAGGAATTGGCTGGCCCCAGAAAGAGAACTCCAGCATGTCCTTAGGACTAAGCAAGGATGGACCGAAGACTGAGAGCACTGAGCCTTACTTGGAGCAGATGAGAGAGCCCATATTTTTCAAAGGGGATTTTTAATTCAGTGTATTCACTGCCACAGTCAAAGCATTATCAAGGGAGATTTCTAGCATAAGAAGGAAAAACATTCAGGGATGAGAAAAATCCCTGTAAAATAAATATACAAAGCCCTGTGACTTGAAATAACACAGTGGACCAATAATTTCAGTGATTATTGCTACAAATAAATAGTAAGAACTAATCCTTCCCAGAGGGAAATCACTGCCAGTCTCTTACCATACATACCAGGCTTTCCAACGTTATTTTGTTTCTGCATTTTGCAAACTGCCACCACCAGCAACACACATCAGCAGCAGGTGGAGAGAGGGGATCCTGCCCATCTGCTCAGCTCTGGTAGGGCCACATGTGGGRCGTTGGGTGCAGTTCTGGGCTACCCAGGACAAGAGGGACGTGGAACTTCTAGAGAAGGTCCAGCGTAAAGCAATCAAGACAATTAAGGGACGGGAGCATCTATCATATGAGGAAAGACTAAGTGAGCTGGGGCCTGTTTACCCTGGAGAGAAGAGAAGACTAAGATCCGATCAATATGTACAAATACCTCAAGGAAAAATGTAAGGAAGAGGGGGGCAAGTGGACAGTGACAAGACAAGGGGCAACGGCTACGAATTGAAACATGGGAAGTTCTCTCTCGCTGTGAGGAAGAACTTTTCCTGTGAGGGTGCCAGAGCCCGAGAACAGGCTGCCCAGAGAGGCTGTGGATTCTCCTTCTCTGGAGATCTTCCAAATCCAYCTGGATACCACCCTGTGCCACGTGCTCTAGGTGTCCCTGCTGGAGCAGGAGGGTTGGACTGGATGATCTCTAGAGGTCCCTGCCAACCTCAAACATCCTCAATCATTATCACCCTCATCTCAATCACAAGCCTGTGATCCTGGGACGCTTTGCAAYGCTTTGCAGTAGGCACCATCTTCCAGAGGTGAAGAGCACTGAGCAGTTCCAGGATAGATTTCGTATGCTACCATCAGCTGGAGAGAKGCCATTCCGCTTATACAAAGCCCTATTTTTCCTCTCGGTGTAGCCAGCTGCAAGGTTAAGAGAGCAATGAGCAACCTGAGGGGACCAACCCAAGGTAAGATGTCACTAACAACCTCACCTCCACATGCGTATATACAAATATACACACATACAGCRGGATTCTCCAGCATAAGCAAGACTTGGCACGTGCATTTGGACTGAGATCTGGTAAATCAACAAACTATCTCACTCTTTTTATCACTGGGTGCAGGAATATTGCAGTTGGTCTGTGCCAGACTGAGCTCTTTGGGCTCCTCCATCACCATAGCTACAGCCTCYCTGAGCTCTGTGGGGAAGCTCTTCCAGGCTGTTTGGAAACAGGAACTCTGCTTTATGGAGGGACCCATGGAAGACTCTCCAAGGCAGTATCCATGCTGACACACTGGTTGATATTTATTCTTTCTTCTTATTGTACCTAAGGGATCTGCTCACAGCCAAGACAATTTCATAACAGAACTAARTATACGAACCAGGCCAGTATCTAGGCAGCCAGAAGGGTTTAGTAAATAAATTATCTAGAGTTCCCAACAAAATGCAGAGTTCTCCAACTTGTAAAGTGAAGTAACTAGTAAGATTAGGACTTTAAAAAAAAATAAAGAAAATTGATTTCTGCACTGCTGGCTTTTAAGACCATAACCTCATAGACTGCCTTGTTTAATCCGACCATAACCTCACAGACTGCCTTGTTTAATCCAGAGGAAGATGCGTCATCATTTTAGTATACTTGTCCAAAGCACTGAGGAATATCTACCGTATGATCCCTCTATCAATCTGCATCTGCTATCAGGCACCGTGGTCTTTCTTCTCCCTTAAGCACAAGGCATCTCATGGGATCATCAGGCTGACCCCAAGTCATATGGAATATAATCTGTCTGATGAACCYAGACTTCAGAAGAGAAAGGCACTTAGAGCACAAAAGCAAAATCCTGGAGAAGAACAGGGGACATATTTTTAGAAGCAWTTTTCTGTTAAAGATTTCTGACTTTTTTTCCTGTTTCCAAAGCTTGAGAAGAATTAGAGCAGCTTTTCCTATAAACAAAGTTCTGCACTTGCTTTTTTTTTTTTTTTTTTTTTTTTTACAGGGAATTAAGTCACATTACACTGCTCAGTTATAAAATTATTGCCATCAGATCTATAATCTGTATTGCAATAAATRAAATGGGCGATTTATGAAGTGAAATAATGATAATTTGCTTAGAAAAAGAAAGAACCTGCTCTACGTCACTGCAGCCCAGGGTTATTCCTTTAYAGCACCAGCGAGAATCAGAAAGAGCCCAGAGCTGCTTGTCAACCCTGCGCATGGAACAGGTTTGGGAGGCTGGACTGCCTTTCATGAGCTCTGGGCTGGCAGGTGGAACAGGAAGACCTTTACTATGAAGCAGCCACATATCCTATAAACCGACTGCATGATGCAAGATCTGCTGGAGAAAAGTAGGGGAGAGGAGATGATAAGAAAACAGACTAAGAAAAGGAGGAAAGCTGAGATGTTGTGACAATGACAAACACTAGCTTCAAAAGTTGGAAGGAATTCATAGGACAGTACCTGGCCAGGATAGTTTTATTAATATTCATCCTACCAAATATGGGATTCTCCGACTCTTCCAGACCTCCTTTCAGGTCAGTGAAACAGGTCTTTTCCGGAAGCAATTCACCTAATCCGGGTTTATAAAATTAATCAGAGGAATCATGTACTGAAAGTGTCATTTCTCTTCAGCACGTATAAAGAAAGAAATCTAGAATCTAGAAATCTAGAATCAGAAATCTAAGGTTACGAGAAAAGATGTAAACATGCATGCAAGATACAAGATGCAAGCATATATATAATTATCAGCAATTTTTAATTAGAGAGAAAGGGAGAGCCTGGGTGGATATCTTCCCCAACCAATATGAATTACAGCAAGATGGGAAGGGGACTTGATAAATTAAGAATCGGATCTCTTGAAGAAGCAATAGGCACCCGAGCAAGCTGCAGAAAGAGTTCATTATATTGGAATATAAAAAGGTGGGCTGTTACGTTTTGATTTGTTAGAAAAGCCACGGGGCATCGCACGAAAGGGGCCTGTYGCCGTGTACAACATGCAATAAAAGCCAGTATAAATCACATTATGATTTTAATAGGGGAGTCCCGGAGTTACGACACCTAATTGAAGGCAGCAGGGCTCATGTCGGGATAGGAAGGGATTTGTTTTCTCCCCAGCTTGCGTGCCCCATGAGGTTGGGTGCAATGCAGCACAGGGCTCCAGAGCACGAAGCCTCTCAGCTCAGTCTCCTGTTGCCTCGTGCAAGAGCAGCCAATGGAGACGTGAATTATGATGTGCAGAGAGGGACGTTTCCTAAGCTCGTGCAATGATGAAACACGAACTCCTCTTAAAYGCGACAGGAGGGACGTAAAATTAGCAGCACAGCACAAGCGGGTCTAGCAATGCAGGGTGAGGGGGATTCACTTGGACACTTCTTCATCTGAAGGTCACGTGCAATACAGTGGCACAGCCAGAACAGACCTTATTTTGAGAGACCGTGACCAGAGGAGCAGCTGAAGATCATTTTTGCAAAACTAAGTGCATTCCAGWGAACACAAATGAGCAGAGACACGTGCAAACACGAAGGTCATTCTGCAAATAAACTGTCTYTGCATCCCGGGGTGCTCACGAGCACAGGCACTGCAAGGTGCTCCACACACTCACTYAAACACAGGTGTTTATGGCAAGGAAAGGGATGAGAGCGAGGGGCTGAGCAGAGCCTTGCAGCATTTTGTTGGCAAATGACCCCAAAGGTGCAGATGGCAATGCAGAGATGGTATTCCAGGGCAAGCAGAGGTGGGCAGAGCAAGCCCATCCCTTCACAAAAAAGCACGTATGCAGATCCAGCAAGGCCAAGTTTTCTTCCTCTCGGCTAGAACACCGTCACTGCTCCTCACTTGGGCTCACAGCAGAGGCGTAAAACACCCCTCAGATTTCCACACGTGACAGTGTCCCGAGAGGAGCACAGGCTCACGCGCTGAAACACGCACCGGACACGAGCACGCGCGGCAGCGTGCACCAAGCCTGTGCTTGGAAGCACCCATTCTCCAGGAACCTCCTAAGGACGCTGACCCGCATACAGGAAAGGGACAAGTCACAGAAAGGGGCAGCTGCCAAAGTCCTTGACTTGCTCCTAGACTTATGGGATGCAATTCCTAGCGCTCCAGAGCACCCAGGCAGGCACAGCCTGGGCATCTACCCGGGCAGCGAGGACCATAGTAACCTCACGATTATTCAGATCTATTAGCAAGCTGCACTGCCAGTTAGACATTCAGCCATGTTAGGAGCTTTCCAAAAGTCTGCTTCTTTTCATGCTCTTTTTCCTCCAGCATGTTCTTAATTACGGCCCTTGCTAATTTTAACGAGTTGCCTGCCTTTGGTGCTGCGTGACTATAATGTTCTCCAGCTGATTTTCAAAAATCAGAAGGTTTTACCTTTTCAAGCTGTCTTTTCAACAAAAGTAGCCGCCTGCTGGATCCAGGCACGGATGCCTGCCAAGAAGCCACGGGCAAAACTCGCTCCGATTTCCCCCTTGGCTGCTGCAGTGCAGCACCGAGGCAAATACAGATGAGTTCTGTGCAGCTGAATTTTCACCTTCTTGCTTGGATGCCTTGAGCTTTGCAATGCTCCCAGGAATATAGGAACATATTTCTGAAAGGATAGGAAACTCCAATGGATTTCAAAGCCATGGTGGATGCCTTCACTCCTCGGGAAGGTGCTGATCTTGGGATTAATTTTGTTTACAAAGGGAAAAAGACTGGAGGAGCTGATACCAAGCAGCATCTCTACACAGTGGTACCTACAGATGCATCAGGGACAGGCAAGAAGGATTCCCTGGACTCCCCTTCCTTACCTTTCCTGTAAGGTCATTAAATAATAGGAATTTTGGTGTTGAACAGACCCTCAAAATGCCACAGAAATATTTGGCTTGTGACCCAAGAGCCAGATACTGGCGCTATATTATCATCACTCTGTGCCATTTGGTGCCAGCTTTACCCAATGGCTGCCCTTGCTCTCCTTACTCTTACATCTTCCCTATAGAAACTCAGAAGGAAAGATCAATGTAAACAGATTTTGTACTTGGTTAACACAAAGCTCAGCAAGTCTGCAGAGTTCCCCTGGCACCACGAGGAAACGGGTTCCCTTGCTCTTTGAATCTCTACATCTGCCCTCAAACTGAAGTATATTGTGTCATTGCTTATTTTTCTAAAAATCTATACTGTCTACCTGCAACTTGTCTTGTTTTTCTTTTCTTCTCCACAGAATGAAGTTAAATTTAAGGTTTCAGAAGCAAATGCTATTTTCAAACTTTCTAATTCCATAAGACTTCCAGTGTTCATTTGAACACTTCTGGAAAAAGACAGTTTTGACCGAAGTCCCCACATTTTTTGCGATGAAGCAGATGAAAACTCAACCATCACTGCACACATTTTTAAGTTTAGATGCTAAAAACAGCAGCACAACAAAGCAGGGTGCTGAAAGGCAGCTGCTGGCTGAAGCAAGCATGGCTAGACTTGATCTACACACGTAAGAAATGCCAAAACTTTTAGTAAATTCTAAATTAGTTATCACCATAAAGAGAAGACATCCTTGAAAAGCTTTGGGCTTCCAAGCTCTAGACCATGTAACTTTAATTCTACACTGGTAATAGGGGAAAATAACAATATTCTTATTCTTGGAATGAATGATACCTTTCTTCCTCAGACCCGCAGGGTAATCTCCCATCAACTCATTTTATTTTGTGTTTAAATAGTAGTCAGGGCTATATTTCTTCGCACACATGGTWCAGTTTTGCATCGAAGTTTAGTGTTTTCGGCATTTCTTCCAGTCTGAGAGTTAATTCACAACGTAATGAAGCTCTGCACTGGGAGCACCTTGCATGCGCCTTATGCAACTCACACAACTTGCCACTGTGCGGACAGGCTGGGAAACCCCATACACTGCTCTGCACACCAGCTACAAAAAACACCATTCTCAAGAGCATTACAGCTCTTTGCTTGTGAGCTCAAACGACAACCTGAGCAAACCAGCTGGATGGAACCTCCCCAAAGTCCTTACTGGCCTTAGAAGCACAAGGGCCACTGACTCAAAAAGCTCCCAGACATATTACAAAAAACACCTCTTGTTGCCCATCTGACCTAACAAACTGCTTAGTTTTATGAAAAAGAAATACACAACCTAGAAGCCCAAGGACTCTTTTAAGCTCACATATCAATCAAGTTATTTTGTGCATGCCAAGATGCAGTCGTGCACAAACTTCAGGATGCTTCCAGTGTAATTCCACACGAGGCCTCAGTCAAAGGCTGCTCAAATGGGAACTCCACCAAATCTAACAGGATTGAGCAGACCCTCTAGCAAGGTGTATATATATAGGTAGGCAACATATGCATCTGTACAACCATGCAGTAGAGCCACAGCGCATCTCCTTCCTGTGCCACTGCCATCCCAGATATCCTGGGGGAAGCATCTAACATTACAAATTAATGAGCGATTTGGAGACTTGTCATTATTCACTGCCATAAAATATTAAAATACTCTAAATAAGTCAAAACATTTTTGCAGCTGCTGCAAGCGTTTCATTCCTAGATGCAAACTTGGCCACGAGCAGGAGGATCTTGCCTAAGAGCCAAAGTCGCAGTGAAGTAATTAGCACTTTGAAAAAAATTATACCTAATGAGGAACACGTCAAGTTTAGCCCATGCTTTGATGGCACCAATGCTGATAATTATACACAAGGGCAATCAGCTCTCAGGCCGCTCGGCTCCAGACGGGTCACGTTATCCCTCCTCCCCAGGCGCGTGGATGAGCAAGGATGAAGCTCTACAGAATGGGAGCATCATCCCGCGTTACAGATGTGTAGAACAGCTGGGCGAATGATGTCATTGCAAATGCTCTGCCACCTCTGCTACTTGCTCTTGTTATTAAAAGCAGACGTTAACTTGCTTTACCTAACAGCCCTGTGTAAACCTGTTGTGTCAAACGCTCGAGTCTGCCCTGCTCCTAATTAGCACAGACAACCTGCAGCTGCTTCCCATAAACTTCTCCGAGCAGCTTTGAACTTGCTGTGTTTGGTGCAGATGCCTTCTGATTATTTACTTGCTTAAATATCACGTGTATGATGGCATAATACACAAAAACTTCCTAGAAAGAAAACATAATTTTCCTACCGCTGTATTTCATATCAAACATCTCAAGCACTGAAACTCTTCAGACATCCCAGGTCATGTCCTTTGGCTCACAGCCAGACATTGGGATCAGGAGTAGTAAATCCAGGTGTATGTCAAGCATTCCTGGATGAGGCCGCTTTGTCTGCAGGAGGCTCCAGGCACAGGGTCCTTGCAATAACTACTCAGTGCTTTTACAGCCTTTCCCACTCCTCGTCCCAGCTCTATGCCACGTCTCAAGTTAAGCAGCTTCTGGTTCTGGAAGGTGTGAGAAGACACACAAACAGACACAGATCACAGGCAGGGTAACGTGGTTTTCTAATTCCAAGGACACGGGATCTGTCTTGAAGATAACACACAGGTCTCGTCTCTTTAGGCAACCAGATTTCACTTCATTGGGAGCCCAGTAGGGTAGATATGTTTGCTTAGATTAATGCTATCACTACTGGCCTTAAAAACACACACACCTTAGGCCATAAACTATTTTGAGAGGAAGAAATCATTAATGTTCGGGGCTTTACGGCCACCGAGGGTCTGTAAAATAGACCCAGGCAGTTTGGCTGCCCTCAGCTCCATGGAGTATGGAAGCCCAAATTCCAATGGCCACATGAAGGCACATGTCAGCACAGTTCTCACCAACGTTCTTCCCCATCCAACACCATAAGGAGCAGTGGCTTGTGCATCCGAGGAGGAGTGCGCTCAATGACAACAGAACAAGACTTTGCGAGCACAAGGGGAGCAGAGCACAGAGCAACACAAGCAGAGCAACTTGCTACGGATTTAACACTGGTGCCTCTTCTAAGAGAGCACAAGTTGAAAACATGGCTGCGATTCATCCCTAGACAGGCGCTACAGGAGCCCGCCTGAGCGAGCTCTCCTCGGGGCTCACTTTGCCCCATGGGCACATCCCAGGAGAGGGACATCTCCCGAGGCCGCACCTTGCAGAGTCCTCCTTTGCTCCATGCACAGCCCTGCTACACCCTGGGCACTCGCCCATCACCGAGGCTCACTGCTGCCAGGGCCTCAGGTCTTCACCGTGTCCCAGGACCTGCCCGGGCCAGGATGCTTCCAAAAAGGCCCTTGGCGCATAAAGCGATCAAGAGCAGAACTGCTTCATAAGGCAGGAAAGCGCAAAGAGGTCCAAACCTGGTCACTGATAAAAACGCTCCTAGAATGACTTCTGGAGCGGTTTTCCTGCTTTTCCTCCCTTGCCTCTTTTCAAGAATGAGGGGTTTCACTTGTTGCATGAGCTTTGCTGGACAGCAGGACAAAACAGTCCTCCAGCTCCAGGGAAAAATCTTAGCAGGGCTGAGAGGTGTGGGCTGCCCAGGGGCTACCCAGCATAGGAACCTCTGCAATGACAGCGCTGCTCGYGGGGCTGCCGTCCCGCCGTTCACCACGTCCACGGGTTTGGTTTGGATAACCTCTAAAACATGCAGCTGCTTTTCCAAGTCCCCTTGGATTGCAAAGGGGGCTGGCAAACGCTCCAGAACAGTCTGACTTGCTTTTTTTTTTTTTCTCTCCTTCTCTGGCAACTTTCCCAACGCTTCCTGTTTTTGGCTGGGCTGGAAATACCACAAGAATGGTCTTCCTTGAGGTACTCCAGGAGTTTTGCTTCCAGCCCCACCTCAAGCCGGGGCGTGCCGAGCAGGCAGGAGGACTCGGTGTGAACCCCGGCCTCCTCCTGSTTGCTTCTGGGCTTGCTCCTGGCACGCGCTGGTTCAAGGGCTCGGCCACTGCAGGGGACACCTGGGCTACCTCTCCTACAACTCTCCTCCAGCTGCCAGAGCTAAATTATATAGCTATGCATATACAGTTTCCATTACCAAGGTCTCCAAGGCCCCTGGCAAACAACCAAATTGCAGTATTTTATTTATGAAGGCCTTAATTTTCCCCCTTATCTTCCCTTGTGTAAAAGCCTCACTGCCCTCGGATACAGGCAACAAATGCTCTACAGGAATTACAAAGACTTCAGCAGGATTTACCCCCCGAAGCTACAGGAACCAGTGCAGACTGCACTGGAAAGGCTGACTGCAACACTTCACATTGCAGAGGTTTCTGTGCTGCTGGTCCAGTGATGCACTCAGCACTTCCCACATCCCCAACCCAACGGGTTTCCTCTCCTCTCTTCCATTTGCACTTTAGATGCTACACACAGCCAGACTTCACGCAGGGATAAAAATGAAACCAACTGCTAAAGGACTAAAGCAGCACAAGCAAATGAGCAGCTCTTCCCGCAGGGCTCAGTCCCATCTCTCTCTGGGCAGCTAGATAAAGGGACTGAGCATTTGCTATTACTTTTACAAATATTTTATAGTTAAAGCTAGACAGCAAAGCAACAAGGTCAGGCAGGAATAAAAGGTGCACGGCTACAGATGCACAGGACAGCTATTGAGCAAGCACCTCAACACATGCCCTCGACTCTGAGCATTTCAACCCCAGGGGTTTCTTTAGGACCGAGGCACAGGCTTAAGAGCTCTGCAGAACAGGGATAGCTGGAGATTACACATCTGCTTCAGGCTGATCAATGTGCTCAAGTACTCTGCTGTGCAGACAGCAGATAGAGGAAAAAAACCACTTAGATTGCATTTAAGGCTTAAGTTTTGCATTCATAAATACTTTGCTCCGTACCTGGCACTACAGGATATGTAGGTTTTAGTTTAGGCTCTTTTTCTCCCAATCACCTATTGCTTTTGGACTTTAAACTTTTAAAGCAGGCTAACTGATTAAGGAAATTGCTGTGCAATTCCCATTCACATCAAGGCAGGCCTYGGCCTTACCTGAGGCTTCTCACTGCCCTTAGGGAAATAGAGACATTGCTGCAATCTGTGTTTTTCTCAACCATTGCTATGTCCTTCAAACACTCATTTCAGAGTGCTCTTAAGAAAATTAGAAAAAAATTACACTTTAAAGAGCTTTTCTGCATAGCACCAACCAAGTCCTCCAGCTGAGAGTAACACCTCTTTCCAGCTCCAATAGAGTGTTTTACTGGCAAAAACGCAGAAAGGGCTAAGCAGCAGAACACAGCCTAATGTTTAGGCAAGGGAATTTTGCATTTCCAACAGTGTTTGTGTCAAAAATTTGATTCTGAGAATTCCATTCCCATTAAGGTACAAAACCTATTAGTTCTTGTGACTAATCTAAAGGAGGCAGCCGTAAAGAAGCAACAGGCTAAGAAGTTTTTCCAAAGGTCACTGCATTTCAGATTAGAGCTATCYCAAACAATCCACCTTCCCTTCTAGGCAAAGCTATGGGAAAAAGCATATATGCTGCTTTTAATTTAGGAGTGGGTAAAACTCTCTCCCAAGCTTTGGTTGCAGCCAAAGCTTCAACCTACYGTGAGCCATTTCATGGGACAGGTACCGAGAGAGGCCTCATAGCAGAGCATCTTTCTTATACTCTTCCTTCAAAGCTCCCAATCGCTATTTATATCATAAATTTTCACTAAATAGAGAAAAAGGGTATAAAACCGATGATGCTTTCAAAGATGCATTAGCAATGGTTAAAACTGCTAACTTTTTCATATTAATCAAATGTTATTTTTAAAGCTTCCCCCTTTTTGTCTTTTGTGGCTTCCACTACGTCCTCCCCGTGGCTTTGACTAATCTAATGCAAGGCAAATACGTTTCCCCATTTACAAAACGCACATCAAGGGTATCCTGCCTCCCGAGCAATTAGAAGCAGACGCGCTGCTGCTATCTCCGCATCATGTTTGTGTTCTTTTATTTGCCTCAGCAGCCCCTTGCGTTTGTCAAGGTTTCTCAGCAACAACCCCATACTTCACCGAGCTCTGGCAAGCTCCGGAACAGCTCCGAGGTCTTTTGCGGGAAGATAATGCAAGCTTTCTCCCTGCTCGCTTGGAGCAGGTCGTGTTGGGAAGCACCCAAAGGCGCTTCCAGCTCTTTTTCCGCGGGCCAGAGGCGGCTTTTGAAGCGGCGTGCCCAAGCCGCAGGGCGGCGGGTGCCAGGCTGCTCGCGGGCCGGCAGGAAGCCTGTCAGCACTATCTGCTCCGAGCGGCTGCAGGGGAGACGAGGGAGCGGTTGCAGACGCTCGCCGGGTGGAAAATCATCCGACGCGGCCCAGGTTGAGGCTCACGGATGGGTCGAATGACACCCGTTCGACGCGCGAGATCAAACGAGGCTTTCTTCTTTCACATTTTTGGCCCCCGAACACGAGAGCATGTTGTAATAGCATGGCTTTTAGAGCGCGGCGTGCAGGAAATCGTATTTGAAGGGTCTGGCGTGCATGGTATTTTTACGGAGTTTGCCTTTCCCTTTTGCTTTTCATCTGTTTTTCTGCATTTTTTTTTTTCCAGCGTGCTTTTCCTTCTGATTTATTATTTTATTATTCTATTTTTAAAATAAGAAATATTTCAAGTTAAGAGTTTTTAATGTAATTCATATGAAAACGAGTGACGGACAAACCTCAAACTCTTTAGAGGTTTGATCTGGTTAGGAGAAGCATCCAGAAGTTCAGAGGCTTTTCCAAACCTAATCTGCAAACTTCCAACCCTCTTCGGTCTAGACAGAGGCACAGGAACCTCTTGGCTCGGGGTCCCCACCGCTAACYGGGCTTCCTTCACACGCTGCTGCTCCCTCACTCAACGTTCAGGACTCCTTTTTAAATAGGACTTTGCTGGTGAGCGCACGAAGCATAAGGACCTCTWCTCTGCAGGGCAGCCATGGGATATTTCAGTCCCACTGGAATGAGTGACACTTAAAATATATATCCAAATTTTGCTTGGAGCTTGTTGCTGGATTGACGAGATCCAGACTCGTCATCTTGCCCCCGACTGCTTCAGAAAATCTTTACCCTATAAACCTTAGTGTTGTCATCCAGTGCTTTTGGGGGGGACCAGAGTCTTAATTCTTGGCAAAAACACCCCCACAGTTTTACGGTCTCATCCTGAAATCAGATCTACACACTACAATTCCACTGCCAAGGCTCCTTCTACAAATTTGGGGGGCTTCTAATGTACTTTCTAATTCAAATTCTTTTCCATAGACCCACACAAGCTTCTCTGAACCCCCTCTTTCTTCCCCTTCTCAACASGCTGAAAGCAAAACTCAAATCATGCAATCACACCACGGAGCACCCGAGACCGGCCTCAGTCTGCTGCTTGTGGCAGCRCTTCATCAGAGAGACCTTCAGCCAGAGAGCACTCGCTGGGAGGATAACAGCATTTCTGGGGCTGCATTAAAGCACCAAGAACTTCTACAACCTGGATGCAGAAAGTCCGTGCTTGGTCTTTACGCACAATATGTAGATGAGCTGGGGAAGAGGAGGAACTGAACTGAGATGTTCTTAAAGCTTTCGCATTCTTCTAGATGCACATTTATTACCCAGCACTATCAGTAGGATACCAGACCAGCAAGACTAAAAGTCACGTAAAGTCTTTCACCCGTATAGTTTGGGGAACGCCATGTATTTGATCATTCTCATGCCTAATAGTTGATCATTTCCACTTAATTAGATGATAAATCATAACTAAGACTACACCTGAATTCATCTACATTCACTCCAGTCCAGACTGGTTGAATAGATGCATGAAACTTCTTTTCAGAAACAAAAAGAGCAAAAATGCGAGAAGAGCAGGGCGAGAGCCCTGCAGTCCCCRTCCTTCTTATGCTGCCACCAACGAAACAGACTTCCTACCTGCTCAAGGAAAAGCTCTGCTCATGAGAAGATCTTATTCAAGCTTTTCTCACAAGCTCTAACAGGCCTTTGGTTGGGTTTAGGAAGCCTCAGCCCCAGGATTTAACATTCAGGGCTAGAAAAAGGAGTTTCAAATGCTTTGTCTGCAGGGAGACGAGCAAACATCAGGAAGGGCCAGACCGACTCCCGTTTCACATGCTGCTGTTTTGCTCTGCTGATTGTTTTCAAAAAACATCAGAATCCACTAGTCTGCATCTCTTCTCTTTTTCCCTTATAAGCCATTTTTCTGGCCATGACCTCTTACAAAAACTTGCCGGTAGATTAATTTTCCAAGACAGCTTCAATATCAACAGCAAGTAATGCTGCGATTTCTACAACACGGCTGGGTTTTTCCTCCCTCCTCTGGGAGTTATCAAACGCGCACACGTGTCCAATAGTATCCCACGCTATAACGAGGTGAGTTTTGGGAACTGCAAAGTTTTCCACTCTGCATCTGCAGGTGGTGTCTGATGCCATGTACAGCATAACCCGTGTGGTTGCAGAGTTCCCAGGATCATGTCATGATTCATTCATACTCAGACGTTCTGGAAGAGAAGCGTTTGAGACTGGCCAAGAGCAAAGTGGGACGACTACACACTGAGGGTTTGGGTTTTTTCTTTCTTTTTTTTTTTYCCTCAAAAATATTTCAAACATTTTCTTCATTTTTCCAAATATCAGCTCAGTTCCCCCCTCCTTTCTCAGAAGCTTTTCCTCTGAAGTGGGTAATGACACTTAGGTCCGACCCTGAAATTCCAAAGGAAATCAATCACCCTCCCAGTGACACCAGTTTCCCAGAACAATAACCAAGAGACCGCTTGGCCTTCTTAAAAAGAGAAGATTTGGATGTCTAGGTACGTCTAGGAGCGCACTGCAAAGCAGCCCCACTGGGGCCGCTGGCCACGCGGCGATGCGCCGGGTTCTCCAAACGATCCCTCTCCTTTCCATGGTCAGGAACGTCAGCTACGCGAATGAGACCGTTCCTGCCATCAATGAGAGGCCTCCCGGCACTTTCCTTGTGTTCCCCAGCATGAGTGCAAGACCCAGGTGGGTTCCCTCAGCTCTGGGGCAGCCTCTGCCCAGGCTGGTCCTGCTGGAYGGACCTTATCCTCAACAAACTCCGAGTGTGGATGCAGCGAAATCGAGAGCCACGAGGAAAGGCCAGGGTGTTTGAGGGCAGCTCGTCAGGAAGAGCTCGTGGCCCCTCCTGACGTGGGCAAGCGGAGGCAAAACCGAGTGGAAGACCCCCAAGGGGCTCGAGAGCTTATTGACAACAAGATACCGCATCATTTTAAGTTCAGAAAWGTTGCTCTAAAAGCATGGAAAGGAAACRCTGTCTGACTTTAAGCAAAGACAATTCCTATCGATGAGCTCGGAAAATGCTTGCGCAGCTTGTCCTCAGTCTGGTCTAAACCCGGTCCCATTCAGCTGGCAGCAAAAATCTATTGCATCTCGATAAGGTGGGATAGGTCACCAGGGCTATCAGAACCAGGTCCCTGCAGGGATCCAATTCCAGTCTGTTGTATATGGAGGAGATCCCTACGTGGGACAGGACACTGCTATGCACTAACAGAAATACTTGAAATAATACAGAGCTCGGTAGAGGTTTTACCATTCTTTGAGAAGACTTCATGTAATCTGGCATCGCAGAGTTACACATAGATGAAGCTGGGCCAGTTCACACTTGACGAGGATCTGACCCAAGATAAACTGAGTAAACCGAGAAAGCTCCAGGTTGAGCCCAAGTCCTGTGTGCAGTGCAAATCCATATGTTTTCGATCAGGTCTGAGCTGCAACATGGGGATCTTGCTTCTCCGAGAAAGGCCCCAGAAAAGTGCTTAAGCCTGAAAACAGTTTAGCTTGCTCAGGTCAATTGGATTTGCAGAACGCTGACTTGACAGACACAAGAGCAGGCATCAAAGTAAATTAAGAACGAGTACGTAAAATAAAACCCACAGGTGTAGCCTGAAAATGTAAAAATGCTGAGTTCTCTGCTTTAAACTAGTGATGGATAAACAGCAAGTAACACGATGGCTGTGAAATCTGCTTGGTTTGTGCTTGTTACTTATCGTTCACTCGTACAATTGAGGGAGCAGACTGCAAGGGAAGGGAAGAGGGCTGTCCACAGGCACGAGAAGGCCAACAAGAGGAGACCTCCGACGTCCAGACCAGTGGACACAAATCAATTGGCCTCCTTCCTTTGGCTTATTTCAACTATCTCCCCTTCTGAGATCAAATGATGGAAAGTGAATGTAATTCCAACCCGAGAAACAAGAATTTGTTTCATCAAAAGAAACGTAAGGGTAACGTGGTACCCAAAGCTCAGATGTATTCAAGCAAGGAGGTTAGTTCCAGCCTTCCAGTAAAACTCACTTCAGTTTTCAGTGAACTTTCAAGTCCTCTTAAGCCCAACAGCCACTAACCTAAGTCACCTAAAGCACAATTTTTCAGATATTAAGGAACAATAATGCCAGATCGCCCCACTGATAACTTTAGAGCGCTGCTCATTTAGGAGGGATATAACAAAAACAGACCAAAAGCATAAGCTGGGCATGAAGTAARCCAAAGCAGAACACCTTATATCTTCTTCTGAAACCCACTGCAATAAGTAGCTACTGAATCCTGGAATCGCACTGAAGATTACTGGCAACCAACATGAAAAGGAGAAGCAGAAAGGTAGATTCCAGTCTAATTTAATGGGACTTAAGTCCACAATAACTACAAATAAAGCAATATTTATACACTGGTTTTACACTAGTGGTTCTGGGTCTTGCTCCCTGTGACCACACAAGTGAACAGTATTTCTGTAAGTAAACAGAACTCAACACTTCTGTTTATCTTTCTGAAACTCAGATTTACCTTCCAAACAGAATTGAAAGTCAAAACAAAGTGATCTTCACACAAAAAAAGAAATAATGACTCCAGCTTTTCCACAATTTTATGACTTAGTCAAAAGTGAGTCAACCCCAAGTGATGATTATGGGAGGTTCCCAACCACAATTTACTGCAAGTTCTCCTGACACTGGCACAAGACTGTCTTATTTTGAAAGCTTTTATATAATCTACAAAACATTGTTTTTTCAGTCCAGCATTCACAGCTCCACCATAACTATTTGCTGTCCATCTTGGAAAAATCCTTTTCTTTTTAGACTTATAACAAAAAGTTCCATGCCTTTGATGTCTGCTCCTAATTGAGCTTTCAGTATTTCCAAGGCCTCACCAGCTCACTGATCCCTCTGCTAGTTTTCACAGCTGAAATTCTGTGACTCTTGAAGGCACCTGTTTCCTTTGAGCCTTCCCCAACACAGATATTAAGAACTAAAAGAAGTAGCAGGGTAGCCTTAATACAAGGGAGGATTCCTTGTATGCTGCTTCACACCAAAGCATCTCAGAGGGCAAGACGATATGTTGTATTTTTCTCCCTTGGTACTTGTCAGCTCACTGGCCTTGGCTTTGCCTCACTGAGCTCAAACATGGAAACACGAGTCCCTTCTAGGGCTTCCCTCGTGCCATCTCTCAAGCAGCTGGGTTGTAAACTGCATTTTTTGGTCACAGACGAAATTAAAATCAGGGTAGGGAATAACATTCGGATTTCCTCCGACTCCTCATACACAGCTCATTAAAGGGTAAGATGAGCCAGTTCTCACTAAAACACTAGTAGCTGCTTGATTGCAAATCCTGCACCTACCGACTGCTCAAGCTAGATTCTAACTGAAATGATAATAATTTACATCAAAAGCACTGCACATTTTGCATGAGGTTGGTGGGAGTTTACACAGACCTGGTAGGGAGGCCAAAGCATTTGGGAGAAGGTCAATTTTGTGCCACGTGCTGCACATTTCAAAGCTCGTTACTCCCTGAGAAAGGTCACCCCTCATTAAAAGGATTTGCATGACAGCAGGCTTTGACTTTAGAAGCATGGAAACTTTTCTAAGGAATATTCAGCTTTTAACTTCATGTCAAGTATGCAATAACCTATTTAACTTAATATTCCTTTAGAAGTAAACTTACTTTCCAATAACCCCCAACAGCCCATGCATTAAAACCCCCCTTGCGCTTGCAATACAAGATCACTCCACTAGATGCCTCTGTGTGTTGCACAGAATTATTGATAGGAAGATGATTTTGATGAAGAAAGATAAGGTGAGGCTGCTGGAAGGAAACCCATCTGCTGGTTTTCCTAACTGGTTGCCTCGTAACTCTTTTGAAGAGAGTCCTGTAAGCTGGGAGGGCTCTCCTTGTCTCCATTGCATCCCTGTATTTATTCAGGGGGACAGTCAAATTGCAAACATTTTGGTCAAAGTCAACCACAGCAGCTTCATTTTAAATGCATTATATATAAGATGAGCATCATTATATAGAGGTTATTATTGGGCCTGGCTGCTCTTACTCCAAGGAGAACCATACACTATTTAAAGGGAAATTTATAATGCAGTCTAAAGAGAAACTCATCCCAAGAGCCAACATCCCTTACTGAAACAGCAGATTCCACTGCCTGAAATGGATCCATATGCCATGGAAACAAGGCTCACAGATCTATTTCAAATTAGGAGGGTATCAATTTTAATAGCAGTCATTAGAACATTACTAATGAAGTCACACTGTTTCTGTCGTCTTCCACAGAACTGACCCCTTGGAAGCTGGACTAAGCTCTTGAAAAATGACTCTTCTAATGAGAGTTACATCAACAGTGTAGCCATGGGGCAAAGTCCTCTTCTCCCAAAATGGATTCATCTCCATTAGGAGCTAAACATCAAGCTAGCAGAAGTCCCAAAGTTTCACAGTGTTAAGAGGCTCTGTAAGAGGCAGATATTCAGCAAACGTCAAGGTTCTGTATACAGAGGCCTTCTGAGACGATGCTGGCAAATATACCACATTATGGGCAAATATGCCATCATGTGGGCTGGAAGCTCCAAGAAACTGCTTTGTGCTAGAAATACTGCTTCATTTGGCTTGTAGATCTGCCTCTTTCAATGGCCAGGGCTATATCTTTCCAACCAGAGTTGCAATTTCCCTGCTATTTAAAAATGAGTCCCTTCATATCCCCTACAAAKATATTATATTTGATGGAAAAGCTGATTGCCTAGAGAAAACCGGTGAGAGTAGATGAGTTAACAACACTTGGGACATACGTAATCTTTACAGGTACAAAATAGCCTCATACAATCTGTCCATTGTCTTTAAAGGCTCAACTGGTATCCACATTGATACATCCCAGATGGAAAAATAAAGATCCACAGTAATCTACATCTGGTAGAAGTCTGTTCAGACCAAAATCGGAAAGGAAGAGTTTATCCTGACCAGCACGCACAACAAAATTGCAGGGAATAATATGCAGGGAAATGTGGTACATCCAAGACAACATATGTTTGATTTCTGAGGAATTGTCAGCGACATTAATCCCCAAATACAGCAATCAGATTATTGACTACTTATTGCAATATCGTAGAGAAATCCAAGAACCATCACCTATCTGGTATAGGAAAATCACAGACTTTTCACAGAAGTTTGCAGTTTGCTACATCCTCATCTCCTTCTCACTTACTCATCAATACAAATCAGTTAAAATTAGCAGAACTGGGGCAGTCTAACAGTGAACAGGATTTGGTAGGTTCTCCCCAAACATGAAATTCGTCAAGTCTTTGGGGTTTTCATACACACCAACTCTTGAGAATTATGAGGCAGAGTCTTTCCAAGGTGGAACTCAGTGCTGCCTCTCTCAAATACAATACAGCTTTCCAAAAAGGGGTGGGATAACTGACTGTCCTCCGCAAAGACTATCCTCCATAAAGAAATAAGTGCATCACATTTAAAAAAATCTGCAGAGAAGGCACAAAAAAAGAGGGAGAGGGTTTCAAAAGACAGTAACGCATCACTTTCTGCTACTTCCTGGTATTGCAAGTTCAAATCCTCTTAGCTGCAGTAATCCTCATAAACACTCTATAAGACACCCTCAGCTCTCTGCAGAATCAGACACTTTTCCTCTCAAACCATTTGAACGTTATTAGGTTAGATCAGAAGATCTACCTGTAGCAGCTAATTCATCTCCAGCCCTTTATCATAGCTACAGACTTGGCATTTTTTCAGAATTCCATCAAATTGTCTTAGGAAAGGAGAAAAAGGCAACTGACAGTATTTGGAGGACACAAGGTGCCCTCTGCACCAGGTGAGATACCTATCATCATCATAAACCACTTGGCTACCCACGGTCTTATGAAAAGAAGGCTCTTCCTGCAAAATCTACACCTCCACATAGATATCAATTTTCCTACACTAATAGCTGTGTAGCCAGTGCTGAGACTTGTGGCATCTCCCAACAGCCTCCCCTCTGCAGGAAACAAGTAGCATGGTCTCTGTTGACACTCAAGCAAAGAGAAACCTTCAAGGAAGTTTTTGGTGCTTGTGTGTGTCTTCTTTCAACTCAAAGAAGAATTTCAGCTGAATGRTGAGAGATGCTCCCTGCCAGACTCCATGTCGACACAACAGTAACAAGGACAGACAAGTTCCTGTGAAAACCAGGCAATTCCCATCATCCATGTGCAAAAAAATCTGGGTTCGCTTTTCCTAGTATCCTCTTCTGAAATGTGATATAGAGAGACAGTGATAGTAAAAGGTGYGAGTGATGCAAAGTGTCAGCACAACAGCAGACTGCACCAAGTTATTTAATCACTGCGCTCTTCCTCTGTCAGAAAAAGCTGATCRAGGCCGAGACTCATAGCGCAGCAAGGTCGCATGTGCACACGTGTGCTGCTGATTGAAAAGCAGTTTTTTCTTCCATTATTATAGCACTGTAACTATCTTACACTGCAAGAAGCTGCCCTGTACTGGTGGGTAGTTTGCAGCACTAGAACACGGCGTTCAAAGCTGACTGGTATCAGGATCTATTTGCTGTTAGCACCTACAGCTTACAGAATCCTAAAGGACTTGCATGGATGTATTCTTAAGGGTTAATTTTTCTATATATAGGTGCAAGTTTGAATTCACACCTGGATCTGAATACTGAACATCCCATCATTTGATGAATTTGAATCCTAGGGTTGGGTTTCTGCCAGTTTCTATGGATGGGCCATGTCCATCGGAGCTCGGTGTACGAGAGCCCATCTACTGAACACTTGCCACAAGAAACCTTCTTACCTCACCTCCCAGATCTCAAAGACAGGACAAGGAGCAAAAGTACACCTTGAAACATGGAAAAACTGCATCTTCACATAAGAAAACACTTCTTYACCATGAAGGTGTTTGAACACCAGTACAGGCTGCCCAGAGAAGCTGCAGAGTCTCCAYCCTTGCAGATATTCCAAAGCCAGCTCAAAACACTCATGGAAGTGCACGTGTGGATATTTTAGCAGCAGGCTTGAAGTTCAACTTGAAACAAATTCCTCTACATCCCATTCAAATGCATACATTGCAATCCTGAAATCACTCCCCAGGTTTTAGGGATAACATGACAAATTTTGTGTGGTTTTATTTTATCTTGACATAGAAACTTAAAAAARTAAAATGACCTTTGTAAACAAAGGATCTGATCCAGAGCCCCTAGAAACCCACAGGAGGCTGCCCTGATCTTCCATGGCTTTAAATCAGACTTAGTGTTCTAAGGGCTTGGAGAAATAAATGGAAATAAATATATGCTTCTCAGCAAGGCCCAGGAAGCCCATATGAAGCCCATGCTCTGGAGATGAAGACAAGTCTCTGTGCTGCCYTAAATCCGGGCTATAAAGACCCTTGATGTTGTAACAAAATAGACATTTTGCATTGAATTCTATGTTTTATTTCAATCCTACAAAGCATACCAGGGCACTGGTGAAGCACAACCGTTTACATTTGAACTAAAGGATATTGGTGCTCTCATGCATTTTTGGGGATGGAAAGGGAAACTGAGCGGGTCAGAGCAGGGTAATCTCTTTTTAATGCAGTACTCTAAGCAAAATCCATATGCAGCCAGCCAGAGGAAGACAGACATTAATGATATTCTCTTGCCCGTGTACAAAAATTMAACATATACGCTGTTATTAAGCTGCCTCAAAGGCTTTCTCAACACAGAGTCATTCAAAATTACTAAGTTTGATTAGAAGGACAAAGAAAAGTGCTGCTGGAACTAAAATAATAATATAATAAAATAATAATAAAAAATTAATAATAATAATAACAACTATATACTATATACTATAATAATAAAAATAATAATAATAAAATAATAATAACTAAAATAATAATAACTAAAAATTGCTCCCAATCCTGGTGTAACTGTTTATCTTACTTACCCCACTATCTTAGTCTCTGACTGAGTACACTGTTAACATCATTTTTGATGTGGTAGGAAAATACTTATCCTCGTTTTGCAGATAGGGCACTAGAGAAAGCAGCTCGCCCAGCACTGGCACACTGGCACCAGAAGTGCTTAATTAACCCCAAGTTTCAAAGGRTCAAAGAGCTGCCTTTACAACCACCACTTTTAATAAAAACAATTGCCTTCCTATGCTTTTGTTCGCTTATACTCCTGCCTTTCATTCTCATTTATCTCCGAGGGCTAAAAATTTCTCTTGAACAAAGGAGGTCCACAGAGGCAGGGGCTGTCTGGTGGCAGGACCTTCAGATAATGGGCAATATTARGAAAATGAGCAAACCTTGGGCTGTTGTATTGGCCATGATCATGATTTGACTCACAAGAGCAGTGCTAGAGAAATGAGTCTCTCTAGTTTACTAGTCCTGCACAGAAAAGCAGGAAAATGAAATAAAACACAGGATTTCATGACCAAGGGTGTATATATGGTAGGCAAGAAAATAAATGGGATCTACTCAATCTACTTAAATATAAAAATATAAAAATAAATAACCCCATGGCCTGGTAGGCACTCTCCTTCCCGAACTAGAGCCTGAAAATGTTTTGAAATGGGGTTACTAGCCAGGACAGGAGCCAGAAGCCGTATGATCTCTAGGGAGCAAAATGCTGCCACCTCCTCGCAAACCTGGGGTTCATCCAAGACCCCAGAAATCCTTGCGGAGATGCCTCTTGGAGCAGAGACATTTTCTGTGCCCTGTGCAACTATTTGAAAGGCCTGTCCTCAACCTTGTACCAAGAGCAACAAAAATGGATGATGGAATCAGACCTGTAGTGATGGTCAAATTTACCTCACTGTTCAGGTTATTAAAAGAACAATATTTTCATAGTCAGAATGTGCARTCCCCAGGTTAAATCCGTGGGCTCAGGTTCTTTCACGCCATGCATTCTGTGATGGCCTTTATGCCTTTTAAAGTAGCTGAATCACAGAAAGGGGAGCTGGCAGGAGCTCTTAAACCACCCAACATGTTCTTTCCAAGATATAACACAATGCCCAGCATTTCATTCTTCCCAGTTTGACGCTCTCCAAGAAATAGCRCTCTTGCTTTTGCCACTGAAAAGCTGTGGTCTCTAATTCAACTGAATGTAAACCAAATATTAGCATTGGTTCTGATTAAAAATATTAAGTGACAARTATTTGGGGACTGACCATGCAGGCACCAAACCCACGAGGTGAAAGTCACCGTCACCTGAGGAAAGCAGGAATGTTTTCACTGACATGAGTGTTTCTSATTAAACCCACGGAAAGACGATACTGCAGATGGCTCCAAACCCAACTTCCAAATCCTATTGGAGAGCTTAACTTTAGGCCAGCTCACAGATAGCACTGCAAGCCTCCCATCTATTGCTCATCATTTCTCAAAGTGCGTTCTAGAGATAAACCTTTCATTAACGAGGGCTATAGTGTCCACCAAAAGAAGGCATTTCCCTTTTGCTGAAGGATAGCCAGCATTTCCTAAGCAGATGGTGTCCAAATGCCCGTGTGGAAACGGCGTTCCGTCTCCTGGGGCAGGCCCGCACACACACACACCTCATAAAACCAGATTTACAAGTCAAAAATCAGCTTGGATATGGAATGCAGGTCCTTTTCCGTGGATGCTGCAGAGCACTAGGTGCTCCCCCATGGGACCTGCTGTAAAACAAGGCGCGCTTGCAGGAACAACAACTCATTCGTCACAGCTTCCTATGCATCCCATCGTGTTRCTGAGTATAAAATCATCACAGCTTATTCAAAGGGAATACAACAGAGTTTTTCTTTGGGAAAAATTAGCCATTTTTCCTTCCTTCCACAAGTTAATTCCAATTGTTACCAATAGTTGTCTTCACCAGTAATTGCTTCACGTCTCTGTTACAGATTTTTCAGTCTACAAAGACTCTCCACCTTTAATTTAGCTAGAAAATATTCACAAGTCTCCAATGTCCCAGCTGCTGCTCTGACCTCTAACATCCCAATCCTTACACTGGAAAGGGAAGAACTGCAGCTCCCTGCCTGGRAAACCCCACGCGGTTGGGCAGAGCAGCCCTCCCTCCAGAACCAAGGATGAACAAATCAGGGCAAATCATCTCCATAAGTAAATGGGGAGGCAAGAGCTGTCACAACAGAAGAGGTTGTAGTAGATCTGCTGTTTTCCTGGTGTTTAACTAACTCTACTCTTCTCACAGGGTATATATTTTTGGAAAGTCTTATAAAATTAATTTAGCTGTTTCTGAGGTAGATGAATGTGGAAAAATATGCTCACAGCTGTCAACTATTTTTCAAATACTTTTTTTTTTCTGTGCTTGGTTAATTCAGAAACAGCTTTGAATTAAACCTCCAGAC
Organism: Eudromia elegans; assembly: GCA_003342815.1. Classification (NCBI taxonomy): domain Eukaryota; kingdom Metazoa; phylum Chordata; class Aves; order Tinamiformes; family Tinamidae; genus Eudromia; species Eudromia elegans. The sequence continues at coordinate 1,831,502 of PTEX01000102.1, forward strand.
TTGGCAGGGGCAGTTGGGAGCCCTGATGGAGGRATGAGCGCTCTGCTCTAACTTCTACAACAACTAAACCTGGTGGATGTTCAGGGACTAACCCTGACAGTACAAGGGGCAGGAGCCTAGGACTAAACGAGTACTTGTGTATGTCAACTCAGAGCTATTGAAAACAGCAAGAGACAATAAGGTCCCATTAAAAAAATGTCCTTCTGGAAGCTTACGTCCCTGCTAAGGCAGACATGTCCTTGCATGCCAAGGACCATGCAGCCAGCATTTCCTTAAAGCAGAGCACTTACTAGTTTATTAATCTTTTCTTTTTCAGTTTAGTCATAGCAGAATGCAGAAAGTCAACTGATGCTTTAATCGAGTTGAACTCGTGGCCTCCAGCATCACCAAATGGTGCCCGTCAAGCTGCAGGCTGGGCCCAATCAGGTTTCCTTGGGCTTGGATTCTAGGCAGGTTCAGGCATCGCTTGCGCCATCGCGTTGTGTGCTGTGATGATGACTGCAAGCCGAGCGCTCAGACTGGTTTCTGCCTTTTTTTTTTTAAAAGGCCATTTGCTCAAAAATAAGTGTTTACACCTCAGGATCCCTTTTCTGTGGCAAACCCTGTTTAATTCACATCAGAAAAACAGAACTGAACTAAACAGTTTTGGTCAAATAGTGCTTTTCTTAACCCCCTTTCAGGAGCCAAGAATTAGCAAGGAAAGGGCCACTTCCCGTTTGTTAATTGATGCTTATGCCAAGCACCTCAGCTATGTACAATCCCAAACAAAGGTCCCGGGGGAATTCAAGCCTCAGGAAATACGCTCTCCTGGGCAAAACGCCGTTTCCTGGAACCAGTAGTTCTGGTGCAGAGCACTGGATGTTAACTCTGTTAATAAGAAAACATCTTCCAGCTGAAAAATGACTTGTTAAACCACTTTTATGTCACTTTTTTTTTTTTTCAGTAACACATTAAAGTACACAAACCTAAGATGTTAAGTAAAATAAAAACCCACTCCACCTGCAGCATTTTACCAGCTCCCTTTCCAGAGCCCCCTCTGAAGTGGTTGCTGAGCTCTTTCCATTACAAACAGCAAGCGCTCCCGAGAGCGGGGCCAAGCGGCAAATGAGGCCGATTACATCAGGGCACGTTTCCCCGCAGCACCGGGGCCTTGGAGGCACCTGCCTGGCACTTCTCAACCACCACGGAGAAGCACCCGGCACCGACCAGCCGGGGGCCTTCGTAGATAACTCATTTTTCATTGGCTGCTTGAGCTATTGTTTTTCAATGCAAAGTCATGCTAATACACAGCACCAAAAGTGTCCAAAGCTCCACTAACTTAAATTACTCTTAAGCATTGTCGTCTTTACACCAAGTGTTAATGATTTTCTCTTTATCTCAGCAAATACGGGGGATTTTGTCATCCAGAACATGCCCCAGCTAAGCAGCTCTGTTATCAACAAACGCAGGTTTGACAGGGTAGAGCATAATAAACCTCCACCAGAGATGGAGAGTTTCCATTGGAATTGGGAAAGAAAGATTGGAGGGTACATAAACGGATCAAGCATTATAAATGAATGGCCATAAATGTATTACATCCCACAGAACTCAGAATGTATGAAGGGAGAAAAAGAAAGAAACTGCAGCAACTAGCTTTTCACCTAACTTCAATCCTTGCAGAATAAAAAAATAAACAGGATGAATCATCACAGCAACATTTAAATCGAGAGACAAAAGACTAAGAGTAAAAACGAGTTTCTCAAAAGCACCCATCAAAACAGTTTCCTTCAAGAGCAGCCACCGGTCATAGATGGAGCTCAGGCCCCGAAGACCCAAAGCAATAGGCAAAGCCCTGAGGCCAGAAAGAGGAGTACCTTGATCGCTTAATAGTTTGGTGTTATCTTTCAGAACACTTTTAGGTCAAGAGACACATGCAAAGCTGTGTGGATAGCCATACAGACCAAGGTGATACCGGGATATCCCACGCAGAGAGGTTCCGCCTGGCTCTGGCCTAGCTATGGTTGTAATTCTCTTGAGTAACATGCATGATGGGTTGTATTAGCAATGCAGGAGCAGCAGCTGTCCCAGGAAGGGAGGAAGCAGCATTTGTAGGGAGAAACCTCTTGCTAGCCCACCTGCTGCAGATTGGCTGATTGATGACTGCGTGCCCAATTAGGACATTCCCTAGGATCCACACGAACTTACATTTGACAAGTATCTGATTTTTCAACCCTAACGTGAAATCCTCCCACTAGTTTTGCTTTCTCTGTTCACTGTATTCACTGCCTTGCTGGTTCGGAKGGCTCCACTGGGCATCCCTGTGCACTCCCTTCCAGCTCACCTACATCAGCTGGTAGTAGTTGGGCCAAACATTAACAGCTGCTCGGAACGACTGTCCTTCCCCAAAGACTTAACTACCTTTTACTCCAGCAGCTTGACCAGTTCTAGACATGGATCTTGAGGACAGGACATCTGCAAGGCTGCATTTGCAATACTGAAGCAGGACCTACTCACTATAGCACTTACAACACTGCTAAAAATGCCTAAAGTTCAGCTTGCAAGATTCCTGCAGAATTCCCATTGCGAGATCCAGAGAAGACATCTTCATAGACAAAATATGGGGGTAGCTACACACTTGGGTACTCCCAGACGGAGAAGGTGATCCTCCCCTCCTACCCACACACTTATTTTACAGGTATGCAGTAAGGGTCTTTTTCTAATATGTGAACAATCCCCCCAGATATATATAGAATAGTTACTGGACATACTTTCATTTTCTTAAGTCACTGTTGGTCACAAGATGCTGTTTATTCTTTATAAAGCACTATATGCCTCAGAGACACGATATTATACTTCCAAAATGATAAAATGCTGGCACGTACAAAAGTTTCAATAGGTAACACACGTTTCAAAGAGCTGCCTTATGCTGTAGAATAAGGAATGGCAGGGCAGATGCAAGAAAAGGAGAAGAAAAGTAACAATAAAACACAGCCACTTATACAGAATGTATTTTGAATGAGAGAAGCACTGAACATGGACTCAATATTCACTTTTCTAAGTAAAAAGACCTAGCAAAAGGTCAATGCAATCAGTCCTTACCTCTTTATCTCCTGGATTTTAATACCCAGTATGAAGTTTTTCTTATTATGTAATAGATCCCAGCAGCAGCTCTTTGCTTTAATCCTTTTGCAGGTAGGTGTTGGGGATCTTTGTTTGCATAAGGGCCCTTGGAGCTGTATTGTGTAAGGCATCCAGGCTGGTGTGTAATGAGGATGTCATGGTAAAAATGTCACTTTTTATGTAGCGCAAGCTTTAAAGCTGTAAAGCCAGCACTCTGCAAGGGAACCTTTTTAATGGAGCTAAGAAGTCCATAAAGCCAATAAAGCAGCCAATGGGAGAAGTAAATCGGTGCGTCGGAGCAAGACGAGGGCTGTAAAGACTCACCTTGGGATGCGCTCGGCGGGGCTCAAGCCCACAGACTGCGGCTTCGCATCGCGGCAACGTTACGGAGAGGGAGGACGCTGCATTTTCAAACCTCATTGTAGATCTGGTGCTCTTGGCGTATCCAAGACCTTTTTCCTCCACATTAAATTCGAGTGTTGGGGGTTGTCAGGAACAGCAAGTCCTAGACAAATTAAGTACAGAGAGACTAGAGTTATCACCAGACGGTCACTTTGCTGTGATATGGGCAAGGATGTGATTTCTGACCACATTCACAGTGCAGGGAGGCATCCTGGCGACATCATGATATTTCAACTTTCATCGTGAAGCACTTGATAGATTGTGTTGGTGTTGTCAGGGCTCGGCATACATTGCAAGCCTTGTGAAGCACTTAATTGACTTTATAACTATCGCCAACGTCAGATGGACATTTAAGCATCAGTAAGTGCTGGAACAACCCTGTAAATCCCATGGGAATTTTGACAGTGTCTGTAGGAAGAGTACAGCTGCCTCAGAAACACAATTTCCCAAGACCAACGTGCTTCTGACCTAGGCAGAAAACGTGCAAGCACCAGGAAACAAGGATCCTGACCTCATTAATCAGTGGGACTTGGGCTAAAGGAGCCTGGATTTTGCCATAGGAGACTTATAAAGCCCTTGCTGTCACCATCCCCTAAGAACTGACTCTGACATTCACAATAACGCTGGATCACAACAAAGATACAAAAAGCCTCCTCAAAACATTCAGAAGTAGCGTTTCCCCCTCAAAGAGTACTGGCCTGCAACTTGTGTTAAATAATATAATCACATTTCTTGATGATTTTTTTCAATGCCAGTGCTTCCTTGTCTCATGTTAATTCCTTCTTCCTTCTCCTTCTGCCATCAAAATCCAAAAATATACCAATTATAAGCTGCATGAGGCTACTAAAATGCAAAGAAATCCTACCACAACAACAGCAGATGAATGTTGGACAGCTGGATAGAGGAATGTGACGGACAGTCCGCTCAAGTCAGGCCAGCTTACGCCAGTCTCATCTTCCCCTGTGTTTTTCTTGGTCAATGTTTGTTATGATGGTGGCATAAAAAAAGACCCCACACGTGTAAGTTGGCTGAGCAGCTGGATCACAACATGCATGGACCTTCACTGTATGTAATCAGTGTGAATATGGCCTTCCTGGCATGCTTGACACAAGAAATATTCTTGAAAGAAGCCTAAATTCTTAATACACCTACACATACAATGGATTTTTACTTATGTATTTTAACTGCAATAAATAAAACCAGAGAATCCCTTGAAYATTTAGCTGAATTGAGAGCAAAACTTGTGCAATGACTTCTGATGACTGTACCAGACCCAGGTTGAAAGGGGAATTCAGTGTCAATAACAAGGCACCTCTCTGGACCGTTTGCCACACATACACACTATTCCTCCACAGGCTTCATCCCCAGCTATCCCAACATTTCTGGGCAAGCGTTGGAGTTGCAGCAGCTATTCCAGCCGCGYGGAAAGGGCACCTATCTCCGGAGGGGAACAAAGCAGCCGTCGAGCAGCACGTCAGCACCAGGTCTGGGGAGGAAGCAAAGGAAAAATACCACAGCCGCTGAAATGTAATTTGAAAGAATGCACACGTGGTTTAGGAGCAGAGCGAGACGGAGACAACGTTTTAAGAGCAGTGCTATGCAAACAACTTCCCCTGCAGCATATCCCACCACTCCCAGCTTTGAGGGACCGAGTTCAGAGACATCCCGGGGCCAAGCTTGTTAGCTGCTGGACCCGGCTCTTCCACAGGAGGACGTTCAAGGCAGGAGTCTAATCCAAGCTGCTTCCAAAGCCTTTGAAGTGGGAATGCAGTTTATAGCCCACTGGTAATTCCTTCCTTGATAGGCAGGAGAAGATTTTTTTTTTTTTGTTTAATGGAAAGGGACCACCACTGTTTAATGGAAGAGGGAGGATGACACCAGGAGCGCAGCCGCTCTCCACCTCGAGAGAGAGCTCAGGTACTTCACCGAGATGTACATCCTTGTGGTCAAGCTGCATTTATTAACATTGCTTTTATTCCGAGTTAAATACACATGAAGCTRTGAAAGGAAGAAAGCCCCGCTTGGGCCTTTGGCACAGAGTGATCTCGCTGTTGTCACAGCTCTTGCCAATAATACAGAAAAATGTATCAGGCTGGCACTGCTCCGGTCGGAAGAATTTCCCGGGCAGCGCAACCGAATCGCCTGGCAGGAATAATGTTAGCACAACAAAGGATCCAGTTTGCACACCTGTCACATTCCCCAGCCATCGTGCCCTTCCAAAAAGGGAAAACATCCATCTCCATCTTATCACTTCACTAACACTTCAACCAGGAACTTGYTCCTCTCCAGTTAAAAGAAAAGAAAAATACCCAATAATTAAAGGTGAATACAGACAAAAATACCTTGTGGGCACCAAACACACCACTGCAATAAACAGGATCACACTAGACTAGATCATCTGATCTGCCTGGGACCCAAAGATGAAAGTTTTCCTTATTTCAGCACAGTTTTTTCCTCCCAAGTAAGCCCCAGGGTCTACAGCAACTCCTCACTGAGCAGCAGTTTTGTGCTGCAAGCTCCTACGTCCGTGTTCTCCAACCTGTTTTTCCCTTTTCCCCTGTTGGTGAAGCATCCCTGATAGCGATGTTCAATAAATAACATCAGTAATATGAGCTGAGTCTCTCTACTCCTCGTCAAAAGCTGGGCAGGAGGCCCCATTCCTGCTCGCACAGTCCACGTGACACTGAGCAAGAGGCTTTTCCCTGTCCTGTGCTTCACTCCACAAGAACGTTATGGGCAAGAACGTTATGTAAGAAGCTAATAAACACAAGGAGAGGCTCAGGTTCTCTCCATGAGGCACAGAGTAGCTAAATAACTTTGATACGGGACAGCAGCTTGAGAACCCTGACACCGCACGGCAATTTCTGAAGCACGAGTCGGCCTGAAAGAACGTTGAAACTAACACTGAAGGTGAGCAGAAAACGGGATCGAAAGTGCTGGGACTTGTCCAGAGCTGGCTCGATGCCTTGATGGCAACAGAAAATAGTCCTGAGCTCATATCTACTCCTCTCCCTCATTCTCAGTCACACCATCTCCTTAGACATAAATAACTTTTCAGTTGCCCAAGTGATGTTTCTACTGGCCAGGTCCTGCCTCTGTCGTTTAATAACCATTCATGAAACAGCTTCATGACAGCCACGCTGAGCCCCAACATACATCAGGCTGGAGCACAAAGCAGGTAAAGACAGTTTCACATCATGCAGATGACATGTCCACTGATCTGAGACCCCCTCTAAAATCAGCCTCAGCTCCCACCTTTCCTATTCTACCCTTAACTAAAGGTCCACCGACTAATTTGGGGCCAGTCCCAGCAGCTCCCGGCTCCTCTCCCACTCAAGTCCAATTTTTTCACACCTTGTGCAGTGACTGTGCTGTATTCCCTGTGTGTAGTATCCACTTACACTCGTGACACCTCAAGCAAATGCATTAATCCCAGGCACAGGATAAGCAGAAGCTCCAGTTAAGCTATTTTTCAAGCAGGAGAGCTCAGTCTTTCCTGGGTAAGGAGCTTGTGGCTCATAGGATAAAAGTCCTCATGCAGCTGCACTCTCCAACACCACCTCTTCCACCTGCAGTGTTGGTGGAGGGCATCAAACCTCTAGGAAAATAACCTCTTTCTAAGCACTTGAGCATCTCCTGCAGTTTCCCTTTCCCTTTTTAAATTTAAACTTTGGAATATTTCCTTTAACCTCTTTCACTGGAGAGGCGAAGGACGTGGYGAACAGCAAGGCAGATTCTGATCAGTACAAATCAGCACTGCTCCAAGTGAAAATAGCTTTTTGGGTGGTCTCAGAGTTTAAAGACACACTGGGCAGGGTTTTAATGGGGATTTTTTCATGCTATTTTTTCAGAAAACAAGAAAAAATAAAGCTCACCTGAAGTAGCTAGAGATCAAGTCCATTGCTTAAACAGGTTTAGGTGATATTGGGGTAAGTTCCAACAACCCAAGGAAAGACACCCTGTGAACTTCACTTCAGCCAATGAGAGAAGCACACAGGAGGAAGGCACTAAACTCCTTTTGGAGCAACTCAAGTAACAAAGAGATTAAGGGATGGATTTTATATCCAGTTCATAGTCTAACACCTTGTGGAAGATGGGCCTGTCAAAAACAGGTGATTTGCCCAAGGATGCACAATACATCAAAAAAATTAGACTGCTTCTTAAGTTGTTTACTATTTTCATGTAGAGTTAAACCTTCTCTATCCATATATATCTATATAGGCATTATTTTATAAACTTTCCTTTTCTGAAAGGAAATGTTAATATACATATACGAAAACATCAAGGCTACAGACCTGAGCACTCAAAACTTAGGAAATGCCAGAATTAAGTTTGCATGGGCAAAAGAAAATATTTTTCTCCTAATTTCATTCCCAGAAATGGCGAAACCATTTTTTGTTGAAGCTTTCCAAACAATTCMTCTAAGGCAGACATTCAGCATGGAAAGTTTCAGCCCAAACAGTTAAAGTTTGGCAAAGCTATATGCTACTGAAAACAGGGTCTTATAATGGGAAATGTGAGGCAAGCTTAATTACAGGCAGCACTACCATCATCACATATATAGGACTAAAATTTCATCCTGGCTTTGCTAGGTCTATTTTTCTAGGAATGCTGTACCAAAGGGTTTGAAGCTTCTTCTATACATCTAAATTTCAGACTGTGTTCRTAAGTCTGGGGGTCTTTGACAAACTTGGCCAAACCTACGATGCAGCTATTTACATTTGCCATCAAAAACAAGGTCATTACTCGAAAAATATATATGCATACATTTCTCTCACTCATGATATTGAGTAGAGGAAGCTCAAGGATATCAGAAAAAACCCACACATGCTCAACATGCATTTAAGTTTAAAGGCCTCACAMGTTTCGACATGGTCATTTTTTAATTTAGAGATTTCAATTAACTCTACAGCTCATAAAAATGGAGTGCAGTCTGTATGAAATGCTGGTTTCAGGATAAAGTCACAAATTTTGCAGATCAGCTGAAAAAAATAGTGGATTTACTCACTATTATTTCCTATAGGAAAAGAACTAAAATTGCATGAGTCTGATAATGCCCGGTGTCCAGCGCAATGGTTGTTGGGCATTCTCACACTGTTCTGAGTTCTCACTATTCCAGCTTCCTCCCCGGGCTTCTGCAGCATGTATACACCATTAATCTCCTGTTTCTAAATGGAATCCGTACATTTCTATATTATTTTTCCACACTTGATWAGTTCTCTACTAGGTAGTACATTACAATCTTAATTATTTGCATGTATGAAATAGCATGCGGGTGTCCTATGGAATTCTTAAGAYCTAAACTGTACAGTTAGGATTACAGAGAAAAGCTATTAGATATCTTGTTGTTTTTTTAAATCATTTATTATTTACAACTGGGTTCCAATTTTTCTGGTATTTTCCTAGCTTGCATATATATTTTGCATATACACACACATATATAGGTGAATCCTTCTTCTGACACATGTATCCATCACTATCTCTCCTGAAATAAATCCAAATACTCTTATTTCTGTTGAAGAACCCCAACATGGTTTTTTGCTCAAGTCATTGCTCTGCAAATCCACGTGGTGATCGTTTTTCTCCAACTACCCACCAGGGAAAGGGCTAAAGGACTAAGACTCAATCCTGGCTTGATGGGACTCTATCTGCTGGAGCTGTAAAGAGGCACAAGCGAGGAAGCTGCACATGGGAGGCTGCAAAAAGTGACCTGCATACTTCAGAGCACTCACCCTGGGCAGCCAGGGCCCCAGAAACACAGCAGCTTCCCAAGAAGCTTAAGACAAAACTAATGCACAGGGAAGTGCAGCCTTGCAGAACGGAGCACACATCTTTCCAAAGCCTGCAGGCAGCTGTGCATTCAGCCCATTCACTCACACACTCTAATAACAAAATTATCTTCCTTATTCTAGCAACGCACTAAGCAGCTGGCAAGTCTTCCGAGTAGCAGAATGCACTAATTGAATACAACTGTTCAAGGGCAGATCGTCTAGGTTTACTCTACAACTTGGGTGGAAAATGCTATTTCACTTGCAGAAAGTCCTCCTAAGTACTCATAAGTACTCTCACCAATCCTTAGGAACAGAGYAGTAACGGGTATTGACTCCACAGGAACTCAGCTCTTAAGAATGTCTTGGCTCAAAACGGGGCTCCCGATACAGTTTTGCCTCCATGTCGCCTGTGCTGCCCCTGAGTTCAGGTTCAAATGGAGGTCTCAAGTATTAAATAAACTGCAGATCCTTGCACATGGACACACACTGTTCTGCAGCTCTYGGGGTAGTTCTGGAGAGGGCTGAGCTGTTGCATCCGTGCATGTCTGGTCCATCTTCTTTGGTGTTAGCACGCTGGCTCWCCCAGTTCTGCTCGTGTCAAGAGCTGCAAGGCTCAGGAGGACTGARAAAGGGCAAAAAGGTATTTGAGCAGGTTCAGACATGCAAGAGCCACAGTACTGAATTATGTGAAAATGTCCAGACCAGTCTGACAGCGATGCCTCCCTTGAGTTGAATGCTCCAGAACTTGCCCTGGATATCAAGTGTATAAAAACATACAGATACCATAAGACATCTCCTGTATTTAAATATAGGATGGAAGAGGAGCACTTCAAAATCTTTATTCAATAAATCGTATCTATTTTAGCATTGGGTTTTAGCAAAAAGTATTAAGTTTTCTTGCAGTCACATTTTAACATAAAATGCGACATCACACCATAGAGAAAGGGGCATTTGGAAGCACAGGCTATGCACYTCACAGAAATCCTGAGCTGCTAAAAACAACTAGAGTCATAGCTAGCATAAAGCCAACCAACATCTGGGATATCGAGCTATAGGGGAACCTGTTAAAGCCGCATCTTCTCCTAGGGAACATGCAGGCTGCTTGCCGGTGTGGGGCACTATRAGCATCACAGTGCTGGCCTTTCTCAAGGGAAGAATTCTTGCCCCTGTTGGCYGTTCCTGCCAGGACGTCGCAGCCTTTTCTCGCCTTCGGAGCTGTGGAGGCTGGTGCTGTAGGGTGGTTTTGGGGGAACCCAGCGAGTGACGAGGAGTTTGGGAGTGCCGACCTACAACGCACATCTGCCAGCAATTACACTCGCTCTCTAAAGCACGAGAGAAGCCTGCTTGTTTGTATTGGCCTGTAGATGCAGTATGGCATGGGCTTGCAAATGCAGAGATAAGCCTGTCATTAAGTCGCATGCTACACGTAATCGAAGAGATGGACATGCCAGCAGTTCTGTTCTTACTTCCCACTTTTAATCTCCTTGCACATAAACCAGAATTTTTTGCTATCGCTTCGTGTTTATTAGTTCAGACAAAAATCCGATCACAAAAARTAATATGCCTTTTTATCACCGCATTCACATACAGGTATTGCAACATATGAGAGCTCCTCTAAGCCTTACAAGCAGAGCCCCCCAACACAGAGAAATCATCAATCAAACACAACACAGAATGATCAAGTGCTAAAGGACAAATAGATAAGCAATAAATTACCTAAGCAAATACATACTTCCTATAAGGTACAGCTCAATACTGATCAACTTAAATAGGACAGGTTTTCAAGAAGACTCTTTAACACTTTGTAACTCTGCAGAGCGAGGAGGCCACGTCCATCACCTGTGTAAATGGATGCACGGCGTTGCAGGGGTGTTTTCCACGGAATCAGTTGCAGTCACATTAACTGGAGCAGCAGACCACAGCTGCAGGGGGAAGCAAGCTGCTGCTCCATCACTAACGCACCGATGGCCCCGGGGGGCCCGTTCGGCCTTTGCTCCCCCATAGGATCATCTAAAGCTCACAGAGTCAATGAGGAAACTTCCTTCCAGGCTGAGTCATCCCATACACTCTCAAGGCCTGGAAATGCCACTAGGAGAATGAAACTTGACCCTCAGAGAAGCAGTGCTGACCACCRAGCACTCCACACGTAGGGCTTGTTACAGAAAACACTCACACATGGTTTCCAAAGACATGGAACATACTACAATTAGACTCCTTATGCAAATATTTTCCCTATGTTCTCTCACTCTGGAAGGCATTTGATTTTAGGCTTTTTTTTCCCCACACAGAGAATCATGTCTTTCATAGAGAAGCAGTGWCTGTTTGCCACAGCAACAAGCTTTGTAACTCAGTGCTGTGTTAACACGAAACTAATCTGAAAGTGCAAAACTTGTGAAAATTTGTGGCCAGAGAGAAGAGAAAGATTAGTTTAAGGGCTGAGGATGAACAAACTCACTCYGCAGACTTTATTACATGTCAATCACAACTCTTTCTTTTATACCAAAAATCTCTCTAGAAACAAATTCTCAGGAAGCTGTTTCTGCTACTTCTGCTATACATGGAAAAAAAAAAAGTGTTAAAAACAAGAGCAGGAGACACAGCATCACCTTTAACTTTCTCCTTCCCCTTAGCCAAAAGGGACTGCACAGCAGCAGTGAGTCAGTTACAGCCCAGCCAGTGTTTTGGACAAAGCAAGAAAGCAGCAGACTGGTGCAAACAGCAGAGCACAATACTGAAAGGAATGGGGGGAATTAAGCAGCTCTAACAGTAAACTCTTAAACTTTAGTCTTAGAAAGCATTCACATTTCCCATGAAAGAGCCCTTGCTGGTTAATGCATGAAGAATAAAGCACCTTAAAAACTCCAGGCTCAGGAGGGACCTCTTCGCTAGCTACTGCTCACTTCCATATCAGAATAAGCTTCGGTCCGCAGGTCACTGGAGGATGTGGCTTGAATCAGCAGCCCCCACACAAACAGAAAGCTCTTCTGGGGATTGTKTCTACACAATTAAACAATCTTCCCTCCCTTTTAAACACGGCATTTTTACAGTACACCCAAATGCCCTTGACTTAGTACTTCACTTTGTARTGAAATATGTGAATGGAAGTGAGGGATCACCTGAGGCATCTATTCTAGTCAACCGTGAAAAACCAGCATCTAGTCCAAGACTCCACTCAGCACAGTTTTGTATCACACACCATTTCACATTCAGCAACAAACTTCGGAGCAGAAACCATAGAAAACACGCTTGTAGCAAAGGACATGAGCGATCTATCAGCACACCAGCCTTTTCAAGGACACCATTCCCTGTTCAACAGAAGGAAATATAACAATATGTCCCAGCCTGGCCCTCTGGCCATCCCCCAAGGTTCACACTTCAAGCTGATTCCATCCCATCTTTCAGCATGTGAACTCCCCTTGTAGCATCCTCCCTGCTTGGTATATTGAGCAGTGCCTGTCCCCAGGACCAAGGGGCTTGGCCTAAAGTGCTATCTGCTCATACAAAACTCCCAGCTTTCCCCAAAAGCACGATGACCTAATTTTCCTTCCCTTTCATGCCTGTATGGGGCTCCTGACCTGTCTGGCCCCTCCTGGCCGCTCTCCACTGGCAGCTCCAGGCATCGTTCCCTGTTCTTCACCCCTTCCACCTGCTTTGCAGCACTGAGGACACAGCACCAAGCGATGTGTTGTTCAGAGACACCTTGGTTTTCATCTTGATGCAAGTCCAGCTCCATCAGATTTATTATTAAAATGCAAAACCTGATAGTCCTAGAAGGAATTATCGTCATGGAAGGTCTAACAGTGAGAGAGGTTTTGGAGCAGTTACTTAAGAAGGCCCTTGCAAAGACAAATCTGTCCCAGGTGCATCTTCTGCTGCTGCAAACGGAGCCGTCTGAAACGGGCAGCACCTGAAAGATGAGGGGCATCTTGGGCACTATGGTGCAACACCAGCCTGAACTTTGAATTTCTATTAACGCAAACAAACAGCTGCAGAAGTTAAAACTCACAGTAATCCTCTCAGTAAAATATGTAAACCAAAAGGGAATATATAAAGTATATATAAATATATAAAGGGAGTATATAGACGCACACATTTTTGCATCATTTCTCATAGATGCTATTCAGGTCTTTTCAAGCTGCTTTTCAACACACAGTCCTCATTAATGTGCAGTATTTCAGCCRCATTAGATTTAACTAAAGGATACAACCTGCAAGTGCTTCAATGGCCCTTCAATGCACCTGCACTTTCTTTGTCATCAAGGTAACCTAGGAGCTCCAAAATAACTAACCGTTGGGGTAGCATCATAGCAGAGAAACAGACTGATAGGGAAAATAGACCTCATCCATGGAGAAGGAAAGTTCTTCATGGCCGGTCTTAACATTTATTGTCATAGTSGTGTCTGTCACGCAGTCGGTAAGTCCTGGTAACTGGAAGCTGGGAGAAGAAGGTCTTCATAGACTCCACGAGAAGAATAACCTTTACTGAAGTTAGTCACAAATAAGCTGCGGTGATGATACAGACTGTTTGAAGTACTCTCCTTAGTGCTATGAAAATAAATACTGCAAGCAAAGCAGTTTACTGCTTGACTCAACCAAAAAGCACATTTGCTAAATGGGGGATCTAGAAGGACAGGAAACCTGTCTGATTTCATTTGGAAGGCAGAGAGGATTTGATTCATAGCCTGCATCACACTTTGGGATCCTTCACGGTGAAAAGTGATTCTTTTGGGGTCCAATCTTGGCAATCCTTAGTCACACTGAGCAGCACTTCATTATTGGAATACAATCACGGGATTCAGCAAGTGTGAGCGAAGTGCTATTCAGATTGCAAGCTGCAATTTTGCTTCAATGACAACTGCTTCTCCTGCTCCTTCAGATCACTAAAGTYGGAAGAACATTGTGTATCTGTCCCCATCTCCTCAAACAGAAACACAGATCTGCCCCTTACGCTCACCATCAGGATCTATATTTAAGCTGGCACGGTCCTACTTAATGTATATTGACATATCTGGTCTACTTTTGGTTTTGTCTAATATCTTGAAGTAGTTAATTTGTCCTGACTTCTCTTCCYGGGATACGTRTGATGCAGTCAGTAAAGCTGGGCTTTTGTTGCCTCCTTKTAAAGGGAATTGGATTTTTACRCCTTGGAAGAAGTCAGAAGAGCAGYTTGAGAGAGCAAGATTTGAGTCTGAGAAGTGTTAGTGAGACCAAGGTGTAAAAAAACCAGCATTAAACACTGGGAACAAGCTCCATTTGGACCATCGAGTTTGACATGAGCATAACTGAATATGATCGAAATTCATGAAAAACACACAGGCCATAAAACAAGAAGATAAGTCTATACCATGAGCTTTTGTTTAATGGTTTAGCAGCTGCCACATGGCCAGATCACTGCTKCATTTAAAGGAAGCAAAAGTTTAAATTGCTGCCCCAACAACCTGAAACTCTGAGATGACACCCAAAGGGAGTGGAATATCACGCTCTTRTTGGAAGGCCACAAGTGTTTAAGTAATGAATTCCTTTTTTATGTTTCGGCAGAATAGAGAGACATTAAACTCCCTTGGTAAGGCATTTAGCTGAAAATAATCGCGTTGTATTAGATGAATATCGGTCATCAATGAGAACTTTTACTGCTGGGCATTCATGGGAAAGTATCCACAGATATTCACCCAAATATCTCTGAGTATGTACACAAGCAGTGGTAGAGCCAAGACACAAGTATTCCGTATTGGCATTCCATTGTGAAGTCCAGCTTATCTCCTACTGTATTTTTCACAATTTCTGTCTTTCCTTTTCATCACTTTTATGAATTATTCATTCAGTGATGGTCCCTAAGCAGCCTAATGAGCGGGCAACTGAGTGCATTACATCGGAAGACACCAACCAAAGTCTTTTGCAAAAACCAAAGAACACACACAGATGAGAAAACAGCTGCCAAAATAGATAAGGAAATGAACTCTCTCACTGTAAAGCAACTGATTTTGGCATGAAAATTGAAAATCACAACATATCCTAGAGAAACCTTTGTAATACAGGTCCTCCTTGCAGTTATATTATTTCCTTGTAGTTAAATTATTTCCTGTTGAACGGTCTCAGTTAGGTGGCTTCATATTGTTGAATCTCTTTCAGGTACTTTGAGTAGGTACCTTAGAGACTTTAGYTCATTATATTYATATTTCATTCATAAGTTAATATTCCAGCGGATATATCCCTGGATGCCCAGGGGTATCCAAAGCCCCAGGATTTATAGTGTCTTTTCTGCAGCTATCCTATTGCCACAGAAACTTTCTATTGGGGTAAAACATGAAAAAAAACCCCAGAAAATGGCTCTAAAATCCGAGCTATGATGCTCTGCCAGGAATGCCACCACTCCACATGGCAAACCTGCCCTTACAATGGGACAGAGTCTCCACAACAGCAGTGACTGGTAAGAAGCAAGTTGGTTTTATCAACAGATTAGCTGCTGATTACAATAAAATTAACCTTCTTTGGGACTTTCTCAGCGTCAGTAGCAGCTAGCAAAATGAAATCACATGCTGCTTGTTCTGCCTTTCCRCGTTACAGCTTTAACTGCCCAAATACCCTGTCTTAACAAGAAAATAGTGGAAGGGGTTTAGCACTGAGATAAGAAGAAACCAATCAAAAAGCCAAGCTCCATGTTAAGTTTAATGCACAGGATTTGGGGCTAAGTTGATAAGACTCGCTTCCTTTTCCAGTCAACCACGTCTTGCCAAGGCCGTCTTTCCAAATTTGCATCTACAAGAGACATCCTGAAGAAAATGCAAAGGAAAGAAGAAAGAAGATAGAAAAATGCCTGATCCTGAAGCAAATGCAAAGGAAAGAAGAAAGAATATAGAAAAATGCCTGATAACAAAACCTGAATGAAGCTTTTAAACAGTGGACTAAGATGGAGAAGAGCACGAGGTATCTTATAGGAGAACTTTGCAAGGAAAGGTGGCTCATGGGGGCACAAGAGATGGTGTGGAAGAAGTAGAAAGCCTTGGCATGGTGAAGTACAAGTAGGAGCAGGCACGATGCGCTGGATTCCCAGCCTGTTCAAATCTTCCTTACCTTAGCAGAGCAGTACAGTTTACACCAGCTGATGACAGGACCGATGCTGAGAGGTTAAGGATGGACCGTATTCACCCCAAGGGTGTCCCCTGCCCTAAGGGAACAAGGAGCGTAGTCTGGTTCCTGCACTTGCYGTAGCCAAGTGGAGAAGGTACCAAGCACCCGAATAGCCCGTAGGTGAGGCTCTCTGGGGGAGAAAAATTACAAAACATAAACAACAAAAACAATTTCCTGCCAAATCAAGGTGTCTCTGATGCTTTCCTGTAGAGAAACAGTGACATCCAGTGGTRACTTCCATTAATCACAGAGGGGGACTTGCATTACGCCTGCCTCCAAAAATCACAGCTTCGCTTGTTCCTGTTGCTCATGTTCAATGCTCACCTAGTCCTGGAGGTTTTTCTTAAGCTGTTCTTACTGCTTTGATACCGTTGTTACTGYATTGACAGTACTGCTATGCCAAGATATTTCCATACCATGAAACAACCGAGTACCTCAATCTCTAGTCTAATAGATTTGATTTCTATTGTCATGCCTTTTAGAATCTGTGCCACMTGCTGTCATCTGTGTTTTACAGTTAACTGAGCATACATATATGTGATTTTAAGGGCATCATGAGTTTTCTGAAGAGAGCAAAAGAGGCACTTGGATAAATTAACAGATAACACATAGAGCAGCAAGGGCCAGAAATGTTCTGGGATAAACCCTCACACCACCACTAGTCTGACTTGGTTTGGATGAAGAGCCACGCTCTCCAGAACTCCTGGAGAGGATTTCTTTCCTAATCTGTACAGAATCCAGCCCACCTAAACTTCATCTCCTTGGTGCCATGTAGACATCTCTGTCTACCTCCCACAACATACCATCAAGGGAAGGAAGGCACAGAGGAAGAGACCAGAACTTGTCAATTATATGAACTCTTGAGATGGAAATAGCTACCTGGTGGAACCTGCCAAAGGAGCTAGATAMCTATTTTCTATCAGGATTTAGTCACGTAGGTACCTTCAAAAATGCTRTCAGACATCTGATGTCATCACTAAGCGCATTAACCGG
Organism: Eudromia elegans; assembly: GCA_003342815.1. Lineage (NCBI taxonomy): Eukaryota > Metazoa > Chordata > Aves > Tinamiformes > Tinamidae > Eudromia > Eudromia elegans. Next base: position 1,848,894 of record PTEX01000102.1, read on the forward strand.
AGTCCAAACCTGCCTCTGCTGTTTCTATCACAGTTACATACACATGAAAAAAATGCCTGTGGTAGATCAGGAATCAAGGAAAAGCCTGAAGTGCACCACCCCATTGAGCTAACTGCTGTAAAAACATACAGCCAGGACTCATTTTCCACTCTAATTTATCTATGACTTTCACAGAGAGGGCATGTCGAGAAGGTAGGAAGAGGAGAAATAATTTGGCTTACAGGTGCTTGTCAGAGATGGGCAGCAAAGAGAAGCCTGCCAACCAGTGACATTTCTTCTAAATTGCACTGCTTGTACCCATTGCCCATCTGCAGACTTTAGAGGTCAGAAATTCTTTGCAATTGGGTGAAGTGGTCCCTGCTGACATCTTTTCCCTGTTCCATTTCCACGAACTGACCCCTGGCTCTCAATGTTAATTTGAAGAATGGATTAGTTTTCGTGGTGTCTTTCTTGAACACCTCGCTCAGGTACTACTCCAGCCCTCCCTTCTTCCAAGCTAAACAATTCTCACTTTTGCACTCTATCCTCAGATGAAAACCCCACCCAGCCTTCTAACCATCGCATGACATGCTTTTGGTGGACTTCCAAGCCAACGAGGTTTCCAGACYGAACCTCCAAAATGTTTGAGGTTTCCCCATCTCCACACAGTACTTTCCAAGAGCACACTCCCATTGATTCTGGAGGCAGCCCCGAATCAACGCTAACCATAACGCCRTCAGGAACGAGTCTGGCTACTTTTTTTAACGAGGAAATATGCACTTGGGAAGTATCACGCAGCGATGGGCCAACCTCAAACACATTGGAGGTTCTGCTCATAAACCTCTTTGATCTGGAAGTCTCACCCAGTGGCAGGAAAGTGATGGTCGTGCACGCGCAGGAGCTGCCAGCCGTGACATGAGAGAGCTATTATCACGGCGGGCAATCAGCGCGCTCCCCGCTACACACCCCTGCTGCTCACTGGAGCAGGCCTTCGGTTTTAGCATATTTCTTTACCAATAATGAGAGGAAAAACGGCGCAGAAGTCTGCAATTCAAGTTAACAAGCACCCCTCCCTACCCCATAAACTCCCAGTGCAGTCATATCTAGTAGAGCCAGGTCGAACACTGCTCTCAAATCTGCAGCTGCAGAGAGCCCCAGCCAAGCTAGGTTCAAACCAGAATGTAGCCTCAACTGCTCACTGCTGTGGAGGGAGAGAAGACCAAGCTCTGCTGGGGCACACTGCCTTTCTTTCCTTCATCTAAGCTTGAACACAGCAAGAGCAATTTCTGCTTCTGGTGCACGGTTCCTCCACTGAGAACCGTGACCTGGACCTATACCAAATACAGTCTCCTCTTCAAGACTGAGTTTTCAGTTCGAGCCTCATGTCTTCTACGTGAAGGATCTGTAGTATTAGCTAGGTGGTGACCAGTGCTAGAGAGACAAGGAGCTCTGAAACGGAGGTAGAGCAAAAATCAAAACCAGGACCCATGCACTGTAGGGATGCGGACGTGAACACTTATTTTGGAGAGTGCTCATGACAAACCCAGCAACCGAGTCCTGTGCCTGAGGACAGAGGTGGTTTCCATTTCCACAGAGAACTTCCTCATTGTGCTGCTCAGAGCCATGAAGGAGCTTTCCCTGTGCTAAGAACAGTACCAACCTTTAGGATTTATCCTCCTCCATTTCCTTTGGACTGTTCCAGGAGGGCTTCCTGGCTTCTCCCAGGCTTCTTGCCCCATTTCTTTACATCCTTGTCCTGAAACAGACATAAGCAAAACACATGAGAGATCCTCATTGGATCCTGAGAGATCCAATACATTGTCAGAGCAATGCTAAAAGGCATTTAAGTAAAAACAAAATCACCTCCCCGTTTCTGATGAAGTCCAAGGAAATGAGGCATTGCTCTTTCATCCTCGTGGACTCTGCACTGTGGAGCCACCACTTCAGGAGAGCTGCAATAGGTAAAACTAGGGTCACGTACTGGCCCTGTTCAAAACAGAGGGCAAAGGGTTCATCTCAAACCTGTTAAAACGATTGCAAGCAAGCGTGAGCAACTGCTACTCTTGTGATGTCCAACCGAGTAATATCTTATTTCTAATTTTAACATTCAAGAGGAACTTTTTGTTTGGCCTGGCCTGGCCCGAGAGCCATTGGCAGTTGCCTACGACTCAAACTCTAATATGTGAGGAATTCAGGCCGGCCTCCCGCGTCTCAGGGCGCTGGTGTGGATGTGGAGCTGCTCGGCGAGCTCGCCCGTCCCGTCCGCCCCAGCGGCGGCCGCGGCGGAAGCGGCTCGAGGGGAGACTTGCGGGTCGCGGGGCTTGGCGCCCACGTGCCGGAGCCTGCTGAAAACTCACGGTTCTGCATCTCTGCGCAGCCTCCTCGAGCAAAACAGAGTCCCCCAGGCAAGCAGCGAACCTCTCAAGGATTAGCTTTTTCTTTTTTAAACCTGATACCCAGCGTAATAAGGAAAGCTGCACAAACAGGCTGGGAAAAATAAGAGCTGAACCAAAATGACCCTGTCACTGTAAAGTCTGATGAGAATCCATTATTATCAAGAATATATAACTTCACGTTATCCTTGCAGCCCTCAGATGTAGCCAGAATGGAAGCAGGACTTGCCAAAGGAGGAGAAGACAGTGCTCAAGTTTGTCCATTAGAGTTGTTACACCCTCTAGAACCTCCAGAAACCACCACTCTGCATCTGTCCCAGCTAAAAACCCTGCTGCATTTCTGTAGGAGAACTCAGATAAGCCTCTCTCAACTTCACCCGATCTTTAGATCTACTGAAGTCCAGGCAAGATAACCCCCAAGTACCTTGGTGAGCTGAGAATGCATCAGCCCTGAAGTTAGAGATGAAAAACACCGACTTGATTTTTCCTTTCTTCTCTCTTCTTCCCCGCTTTAGTCCAAACATTATTTAAGGTGTTTACTCTAATTTTCTTCATACTTTTATGTGTTGACTTCAAATCAAATGATAGTATGAGGTAGCCATTACAAGTCTTAAGAGGATCCTCTTTTGACAGTCGACCTATATTTTTCTCCTTCCCCTCAGATCCCATCCCATGTGTTTCATTCTGTGGCTCCTCTTAGAGCTTTCATACATTTGCACTCCTTTGCACTTCCCTGTGCTATCACTAGATCAACCTTTCAATACTTTTTAATCAGTCCTCAAATTTGTTTTTTATCATCTCCCATTCCTGWTTTTTGTACTGGCTACTTAATCCATGCCAGTTCACTCATACCTCTCATCCATCTGGACACACACAACTGAACACAGTACCTGAATCCCACGATGTCAGCAAAAACCTCAGCAAAAACCATAATTATCTAATTAATATCTAATTCGCTGTCTCCCCATCACTTGCAGGTCACTTCTAATAATCGTGCTTCCCAAATCTCTCTGCATGATTAAGTACTAGCAGTTTCCTTTAGACATGTTAGCTACGTTTTTCTAAACTGAATCATCTTTGTTTTCTTCTTATTACGGCACTAATCTCTTGAGGCTTCTTTTGTACAAATGGATGGAAAGAGGGTTTTTTTTCCCCCTTACTATTGCGCAAGAGGGTTTTATGTCTCCAAATGTGTCATAATAAAATGGTTTTGCTTGCAACAAACCTAATTCCTGTTGTTCTTMAACCATAACACACTTCAGGACAACTTGGTCATTGCGGAATAACCCTGTCTTGTGGACACCTAGCAGGAAGTGCTGAAGTAAGAGGAAGAGGGCTAGAGAGACAGACACCCAGAGCGAGCACGTAGGGGCTGAGTAAGAAATTAAATTCAGTTACATTTTATGGATTAGCTTAAAAAAAAAATCATAACAAAAGTTCTCCATTACTCAAGAAATTAGGAAGTCTCCTCCCTTCATATAACTAAAAGAGAGCAAAGCCATAGTAGGAATTGGACCTGCCAGGTAGCCTTCTGTGACCTAAGGCAGTCGAATTTGGGGTCTGGCTGGTGGCAGCCCGAGGTCCACATGGCCAAGCTCAGCGCCTGGGAAGGAGGACAGCTCCCCAGGAGGGAGCTGCGGGGTGGGAGGGTGTGAAGATGCTCCAGGCAGCTCCAGACTGACCTGCAAAGCGAGTGCCACCCAACCAAGCCCAAAGATCAAGCGTGGCTGAGTGGCAACTCGCACCTGAAGAAGCATTTGAGCGGTGAGCAAGCCCAGACTCTTTGCATTCAAGATACCTGCTCAGATCCTTGGCTGATTAGAAAACTAACTCAGCTGAAAACGCTGGCGAGGYGCTGCCCTGCTTGTTGGTGCTTCCAGAGTCACAACATCTCGTGGCAGCAAGATATGTTTTTGCACAGAAGCTGGGTTTAATTCCCACGAGGGCTACTTCCCTTTAAGGAGCAGTTTGTTGTGTTGGAGGGGGTGGTATATACCCCAGCCTGGCSCTCCAGCTGGGAGGACATCACAGTGCCTGCTGCCACTGTTAGTCTGGCCAAATCCAGCTAGTCCTCACAACCCAGAGCCAGYGAGTGGAGAAGGAGCAAGGGAGAGAGGAGAGGAGGAAGAATGGGAGAAATAAATTGGTCCCACAGAAGTTAAGGGGATCAGGAGCAAGCACGTAAGTCAATAAATGGAGGGAGGAAACAAAGAAGAGGGAGACAAAAATCCTCACTTAACAGTTTATAGCAACGAGTCCTAGGAGGGCTCGGAGTTTGCATCCCTAGGAAACGAAGCCATCAATAATGCAATCCTGGAAAAGCATCCCCACTCGGAGCCTTGAATAGTATGGATCCAGGAAATATTAAATCCATCTGCTGCGGAGAAAATGTTTTATCAACAACAAAAAGCCCATTTGATTTATCCTCTAGACACTGGGCCCAGACTCAGTCACTAAGCTGTGCTATCTAATGTGGTTAGACAACTTCTAGGGAACTAACCTCTTGTTGCCATTACTCACAGTGTTTGCTTTTCCCCTATTGCCTTACTCATCCGATTCCTCCCTTCTTATTATGACTCTGGTTGAGTTGATAGGTCATAATTTATGCTACGGGCTGAGGCTTTCATGCTTTTGTCGGTAACTCGAGCCAGGGAAGTGAGTTATTCTTGCCTGTGCCGTGTTTCTCTGTCTCGTTCCTTCTCTGGCTGGGAGGCTACCTAGACCTGGAATAYACAGAGTACTACCTGGGAGGACAGGGCATGTCCAGTTTTAGTTAGTATGGGTGTCTGTGGGTGTCTTTGGATGAGTTTTTTGCTGGAGAGCAGGTATTTTGTAGTAGCCTACAGTGATGCAGCACCTTTAATCCCAAAGGGCTTTCCAAACAGCAGATTTATCCATTTAAGTCATTCTAACTAGCATTAAATCAGAGGTCTCATTGGAGAAGAGCGAGGCACCGTCTTCTCCACAGCGCTGATATCTCATGAGTTGTTTCTGAGCTACTGTGACCAGTCTGACTCCAGACACATCTCGCCCACCTTTGAGGCCAGCTCCASATGAGCTACTCAGACCATTCCACACAGGTGAAAGCCAGAGCATCGTTTATACAGTAGCCCWCCCACCTTGCACAGAACACACGAACTAAAATCACCCAGGTGCTGACAGTGACCCTACTGCACCCAGAAGCACAGAGCACTTCTTSTCCCTCTTCCTGGGCAAGGACATCAGAACAGTTTCACGTCCTGCAAGGCACAAGGACCCCAATCACACGTGGTAGGACCAGAGTGGCCATGGTGCAGGGCCCTGCTCTGGGCAGCAGCTCCCCTGAGGCTCTTCAAGACCAGCCCTATGGACAATGTGGAAAATGCCATCAATCCTACTGCGGTGCTGAAAATGAGGCCAGCTGAAGCAAGACAAAATCCTGCACTGCCAAAATGGCTGTAAATGCAAATATCTACTTCTAGACTAAAATGCTGCGAGGACACATGCAGCTACCAGCTTGCCTGAAGATGTCCAGATCACTCCCTGGTAGACATAAGGCAGCACATTCACCCGGGGCAAAAATGAGCCCACCATCCCCTCTCCTCTCTGTATCTTCTGCCATTGGGATTGAGCTGCAGCAGGAGTCCACCCTGGCTGGGTCTCCCCAAGGCATCAGCACCAACCTCATGATTCTCTAAGACCCCACCAAGTTGTCCTCAGGTGGTCACTTGAGGTGCGTTCACCTTCTTCCCAGCACACGTAATAGAAGTTGAGCCCACCTGCCAATTTTCCAAAGACCAAACTCTTAAAACAAAACCCCTTCCTCCTCCAGAACCCGGGAACATGCYGGAGAACTTGAACCAGCCCCAGCAGCGCGGACAAACGCGGAGTCGGCCCATTAGAACACACGTTGCCTGCTTCAGAAACGCCCCCGGCACCGTCAGGAGGGGAGCAGCGGTGGCGAAGGTGCCGCTTGACGGCTGCCACGAGCCGGGCCAAGGGAGGTTCCCCGGTGGCGGCGAGCGGCGCGATCCCCGTATCTGCCCTTTGCTAGACGCTGCCGCGTGGAAACCTGCGAGATGAAAGGCCCCACATAAATACACAACATTAGCACTGCTATTATTATTATTACTTCTTTGGCCTCTCGCCTCCCTTTCTGGTGGAGCGCGGGAATGTGAGTATTCCTGAACGTCCCCAGCCCTGCACTTAGTCAAGCCTCGTCTTTAGCACTGCAGACCTTCAGATATAATTTTTTCCCATCATCTCAGCTCACAGAGCCACAGACTATGTTTCTTTACTTGGTATTAACTTCAAAGTACTTTTCCTTTTAAAATACAAGTCAATGTTATTTGTTAAATGACGGTTTTGAACTCGGATCCAATATTTTTAGAAAAAAAAAAAAGGCGGGGGGGGCGGGAAAACGTTTTGTTTTGTTTTTTAACTGGAAGAAATCCAAACTATCCGCAGCTTTTATAACCCAACTTCCTTATGAGTCAGGACATTTATTGCCAGAAAAATATTATTTTAACTTTATTAGTGCGGTATGGTAGTGACATCTAGTGGCTTTTATGAGTATCATGACCAGCACAAGAGAGGGAAAATTGGAAGGACTCTTGGGGACAGATCCAGTTGAGATTCTTATGTCACTGTTGAAAGTCAATGGGAGTTGCAACAGCTCTTCTAAGATATCTCAGGTTTAGCAGAATTCAGGAATAATATCATGACAGCACAACCTAATCTAGAAAATACCGAGAGCATAAAGTCCATGAGTGGCATCCCCAGTTGACGTGGATCCCACACAAGGTAAATTTCACGACCCAAGCAATAAATGCCCACGGTCCTGACGTGCACGGAGGTTCCTCCGGTGGGTCCTACCTTGCTTTGCCCTCCCTTCACATCGCCGCCTTCTCCCTCATCAGCTCTCTTGGGCTTAATTTTGCGTTCAGAAATACCAGCCAAGGTCAAGGTTGAGCCTCGCAGGAGCACAGGGCTGAGGCAGTGCAGCTACCCACACGGCAGAGGCAGGGCCCACGCGAGGGAGCTGCAGCGACACCGCCACAGGAGTTTGGTAGCAATGTGRTACTTCCATTGCTGGCATGAAAGCTGTTTATTGGCTTGGTAGCCTATTTCTGTTCATTGTGGAGTAACATCAATATTACAGTCATTTTTCCATTGTAAGGCCCTGCTTTGGGCTCTCCTGTTAGAAAGCTTGCCTTTGAAAGTTGCTTTGGCACAAAACATGTCAGGTTTTCTCTGAAGTCGGTGCCGATTGCATTTGTGAAGTCTGAAGAGCAACGGAGCTTCAAATCATTCAAACTACCCTGATTTCCAGCTCTAACACACATCTGTTTCTTTTTGTCTCTCTACCTCAGAAATGCTGTGGCAATTCAGTCACACTTTGCATCAAACCCAAYTGAAAACAAATAAAGGATTAGTAACTCTTGCGTTTACCTGGGGAATGGCTCTAGCTGTGTTCAGGAAGGAGGGGATATGCTGGACAGGCTGCTTTGTGTAAGCCCGGGTTACGGCTCCGCAGGTGCGCGGCGGGGCCGGCGGCTCCGTGCGCGCGTGTCTTTGATTCCGAAGGGATTGACTTTTCCATGTGCAGCAGCGACAGCGCTCCAGAGGAAGGCACAGCCAGGAAGTATCTAATATAATATTTGCGTCGAGTCTGCAGTTGGCCTCGGCGTGCCAACCTTGTTGCTCCGCTCTCCCTCCCYGGGATTAGTAGGGGGGTTGTACCATTAAACATAATGACCTTCTTTGAAGTTCAGGCTTAAGAGCTGAGATGGTTTTTCCATGTTGGCAGCTCAGCTGCAGCCCTCTTCCACAGATGCCAGGCCAAGGAAACAAACGCTCAGCTCCACATCTGCCTGAAGCACCTCCACAGTCAACGCTTCCCCTCGCACCAAGCTCACGGCCCCTATGCCTTGCTGGGCCCCACATCCAACGTGCTCCTGCGGGCAGGATGAGATCAGAGCTGGGGCCGTTCTCCGGGGGCCACCCCCTCGGGCGAAGCTGCCCTGGACGTTGTCTCCAGGACCTGGATGGCTCCAGTCCACGAGGCAGCGTTCCCCACATGCTGGAAAGTGGTGAGTCAGAGCGGTGGCTTGGGGGAGACTTCAAATACTCCAGCAGGTCTGGCAGAAATATTTATACACCTGCATTTTCGAATGTGCTCGACTTTCTCACTTTATAAATACACGGGATGCAGCCGAACACTCGGCCTGAGCGAGCCAAGCATGCCCCTTTTTACTTGATGAACCAGCTGTTTTTCTGGCCCGCTCCTATAAACATATTTGTGCGTGTTGATTTTGCAGTTCATTGGGAAAAAGAAACAGATGACAAGGCGTATGTGCGTTTTTGTTATGTATAGAACTAGCACATAGAAAATTCCCCTCAGGCCACTTACCTGTTTGCATTGCGTGAGAGGGAACGGCTCATAAAACACTGACAGGCAGCGTGCAAGGAGGACTGCAGATGCTCCTCTGAGAACCAGGGGCCAAATCAGTCGGTGCACACAGGTGCTGCAGTCGTCTGCTGCTTACAGGGCACCACAGACTGCAGTGGTGGTGATACCAGGCCCCGCATGGGACAACTCCCAAGGCAGCCGAGACAGGGAGCTCCTCCTCACACATTCTTTCCTTTGGTTTTGGCTTCTACACCAGTGTTTCCACACATCTAACTAGCACTGGCTTTAAAGAATCCAACTGGGATTTTCAGAGCGTGGGAGATAGGCTCTTGCGGCATTAAAATGCCCCAACAGTGGGGCATTTCGCTTAGGTTACCTTGAGGAACTCCTCCGATTCAGGTATATGAGTCCGAGACCCACCTGCTTGTCCAAGGCATTGCAGGCAGGTAGACAACAAGCACAGGCTTGCACTCCTCCCCGCGTGGAGGCTTGTCAGGAGCTAACGCAACACGACAGTCTGAACCGGCTCGTAAAATTACAACGGGATGTCAAGGAATTTATTGCCAAGTCTGAAAAAGGAAAACATTTCAATATCCTATTACGGCCTCTCCCCAGCCCCACAACCTGCTGAGAACTAGGCTTTAAAACGCTGTACTAGCCAATCCTCGTGAACTTTGACTTCCATTTGGAGGCATTGTTTTTCATTTAGCTATAAATAAGCTGAATTATGGGCCTTTTCAAGGGGAACATGCGCCTGGAACACTACATGGAAAACCTCAGGTTAATGCTCTGACAGTTTGTCTAGGCAGTAAAAGGTAATTGCATGTAACACCACAGAAGTTGTGCAATCCCCACCAGAAGGAGCTCTGCTTTGACACAAATCACTGGAATTAGACAAGGGACACCTTATGCCTCCCTGGAGGTGCCAGATTTCATTTTGCCAGTTCTTTTTTTTTTATACTTACCTTAACAATGCATTTATAATTTAGTATTTTATTCTCATTCTGGTCGTCTTTGGGGCCAAGCTGGAGAAGGCAGAGCACTGGAATGGTTTATCCAGGTAAACATTCACATTTCATTAGCTGCTATATTTTCACTGAACTCCTTATTTGGTCCCCAAAATGAAATTTTAAACAATTTTTATTTGTTCCATATGATTCTGTTTTATGATTTCACAGCCAAGCCAAAGGGGACAACACAAATCAGCAAAGAAAGCCCAAAAGAATGGGCCGGACCAGTCAAAAAGATACCAGGGTGTTTTAAACTTTATTTCCCTTTGGAGCAAAAAGTAGCATTTACACMATGCTTCATTTCCAAGTAAAATTTTGAACGTAACATTATTTGAACGATCCCAATAGCAYGTGCTTCAGGGACATAACACTCATGTGACATTCCTGCCCTGTTCCTGCTCTTTACAAGAACGATTTAGCTGGAGGAAGGGGCCTATGAAAATACCAGCTAATTTTTTCAAATATAATAACTAGGAGGGACTCCTTGACTCTCTTCCCCAGCAAGACAACAACCTACTTACTCAGCAGCTGAGCCAGGTGGCYAAATACATGGGAGGGAAACGGCTCCCGAGCGGCGTGCCGAGCTCGTGTTCTCTGCAGTGGGGCCCCGTGGCGCTGGGGAAGGGTCAGGCCTCCGAATCACAGCGTCGTGGGAGCCTTTGGGCACAAAAGCAAGTGCTCTTGGCTGGAGACGCTCAGAGACAGCGCCGGTCTTGCTGGAGCTCTGAAAAGAGATTTGCACCTGTTATTAGCATCAGCTTTGCCATCGAAATCCCGTCCAAGGGTGTAAATAACTTCCAAATACGGGAAATTTCGAAAAGTGCTTAAGCTGCTCTTCCCCATCAAGGAAGCAATGCAGGCAAGGAATCCAAATGTTTCTGACCACTCCAAAGCCAAGACTGTGCATTTTACGTGTTAGAAAGTAGAAGGCATAAAATAAACACCCRCACAACTGTGTTTGCTGAGCACTTTCGTTGCACATTTTCATTGCTACCTGAAAAATCTGGCCAAAGATCTATTGATTTGTCAAGTAATTTGAATGTAGCTGGTGTGTGACCCAAGCTGCTGTATATAATATATCACTATATATCACAATACCCAAGTTACTCCTGGGTCTAAACTGACTTAGACATTGAGATCTCTAAAATCAAAGACATTTTTGAAAAATTTAGCCTATGAATTTCAAAGTGGGGGCAAGAAAAGCACATCCATTCCCAAAGGTAGAGAGTCTTTATCCAAAGGCAAATTTGGAGGGCATGTTTGGAAGAGCTTCAGTGCAAAGATGCTCACAGACCATGTACAAGCAGTAGGTTTTGGGATGTAGCTAAGAGAGAGCTGAGTAACAAACAGATCAGCATGTAGATAGTAAAAACTGAGTATTTTTACAGGAAATATAATTCCGAGGACAACAATCACACTTGCAGTTGTGTAGGACTTCACTAATTGTGCTCAGTCATGGGCATTGCCTAGCTTAAAACATCAGTTTCCATGCAATGTGTACAAGCAATATTTCAGTTAAAATCAGTCCGTACCTTATGTCCACGTTTTCCTGCTGGCTTCCTCCAACCTCACCCGAAGCAGAGTGGGAACCAGCCTGTTGGTAAGGGCTTTACTGCTGGGAATTGATCTTCACTGSTGTTGAACGCCCTCTGCAGATGCAGAATCAAGAACATGGACTTGGCGGAGGTGAAAACGGTGTCAAACCTTGAACTATCCTCCAAAAATAAGCTAAAATGAACCTTACCGTAGGGTCGTGTCCCCATTTACCTCCAACACYGATGGCCTGGTTGATCACATGAACGATGGTGCTTTTCTTACCCTGCACCATAGCGCTGGCTGAGTAAATGGGACATGTACCCAACCCATGCAGCTCTTCTGCAAGAACATATTCGTTTTCCTTGAAGAGGAATATCATCTGGAAACCTGCTTCTATCACACTGCAGTCCTAAGGAGGAGAACAGCCTGGCATGTTTGGATGGTCTCACATGGGACAAGTTAAAAGCTCAGCCACGGAGTCAGCAATTGCCAAAATGTCACCGAGTAGTGGAGGAGGTGAAAGTCCCGCCAGCTCTCACATGAATGTGTGTTGGCTCTAGCATTCCCACTGGAAGTCTTCATGTGGGCACTTGAATTTCCTCATTTCACTCCTCTTGTTTCAGTTATCCGGTCACGGAGCACAAAAAGCAACCAAAACAAAGGCACCCAAGGTGCAYGGTTGACCACTTGCCCTGCACAACTCACAGTAAACAGCCAGAGGCTGCTAACTTGCCAGCACTCTGCAGGCTCAAATGCTTGTATGGAGTGGCCAGCCAGCTCAGACGAGGGAAGTGCAGGAACTTTGCCACTAAAAAAAAATAAATAGCTATTATTGGCATCTTTACCAGCTCTATTATTTACCTAATAGAGCAAAATACGGTAAAGATGGAGCAGCAAGTACAAACAGACCGCAGGATGCTCGCAAGAAAACCCGTTGGGTACGAGGCTCCGCGTGCCAGCTGGAGCCACAGCTGAGGGTGGTGCAAGCTGGTGAAACCAGGCAGGTTTCAGCCCTCTTGGCATCAACAGGCGGGGGAGATTTTCCAAGAGCTTCAGCCCCGCTGCACTCTGCACTGGAGGAGCGCCTCGGGAAAGCCAAGCATCTCGTGTGGTCCCTAAACAGGGACTGAACCCTGCCGGAGCTAACGAATCGGAGCCTGGTAAGTAGGTGTGAGACTCAGCTCTGTCTCACTGCGGGCAGCAGAAGCAGGAGGAAAATGAAACCCGGAGGGTGCAAGATCTTACCCAAGCCCAGCGGCAGAGATAGGTCGTTCTGCAAACTCATTTGCTAAACGGGCCTCCCTCCCAGCACAGCCCGAGGGGCGCACGGCCCAAAACGCGGATGGGCCGGCGCCAGCACCTCCCCAGCTGCAAGTGGATCACAAATAAGAGTGTTGCATTTCGCATTTCCAGCTTGCCAACAGATGCTAGGCCGTGTCTGGTCGTGAGATGGAGGACTTAAGCCCAGGAAAAATAGCTGCAAAAATGTCCTTTGTATGCAGCGGCAGAATGAGGGCCCCAAGGCAAGATGAAGGTCCCTTCATGATCCATGGAAGGCTGGGAGCAGCTGAATGGAGCTCATCACCCGTGTACTCACAGCTCAGCAACCACGTGTCCCCATGTCACTTCTGCCCTTTGATCCGTGTGTTCACCCCATCGCTCTGAGCAATGCCTGACACTGGAACCGAGTTTACATCAGGGAAATGACCTGACAAAGCCAGGCTTAGCAAACGGCGCCCACCTGTAGGGAGGACAACTATTACTGACACGGCTAGATTTGAGATTAACAGCAACCAGCGAGTACGAAGAAGAAAAATGAGAGCAGTACAACGAAGCACACTCTCCATATTCACCTTTCCTCCTGCTGCATCTATGCCAGATAACTCTGCAAGCCAAAAGGACTGCAGAAAAATAAGAGAAAAAAGCCCAGATGGGTTTGGTTGGGCTTGTCCTACAGCATTGTTTGTCATTGCAACAAAAGGTCACCCAGCAGTTGAGGGCACCTTGTCCACATCCTCCCAACCTGAGGCCCTCTTAAAAGGGCCTCATTGCTGTGTCTAGAACACAATATTTCCGGTGCAAAATGCCTGAAAGCTTCACATTTGCCCCAAGGATTAAGCAAAGTGAAGCACTTCAACACATGGGCATTCAGAAGGGGCAAACACAGAAGGGGCAAATACAGCAGAGGCAAGAAAACAGAATATTAACGTGCAAAGACTCAACACTGCAAGCACCCACCTTTGGGGACCTGCTAATATCCTAGCGAACACGGCAAGGGGAGCTCTCAAGAGAGCCCCTGGGCTATTTGCATGCCCAGGCAAAGGAGCAGCACTATTTCTCCTACAAAAATCAAACAGGGAGGGGTCTCCTGCGCTCTCTCCCCTTCCTGGAAGGCCAATGTTCCCCTCTCCAAGATCTTCCAAGTGACTTAATGCAAAAATAGAGAAACACAGACCAAGTGCACGGTGGTGTGAGGAGGGAACGTGAGTGAGCACTTGCTTGCATGAGACAGCACTACCTTGCATGCCACAGACTGCAAGGTTCCCCTGGCCCCTGCTAACCTGACTCTTGTCTCCACAGCAAAGCAGACCAGGAATGTGGTTTTGAAGGAAAAACTAGTCCGTTCTTCAGCATCTCTAGCTGCCTTACCAGTCATGAAGAGCTTATTTTGGTGTTGCTTTCATTGCTGTCCGTACCCTGAATATAAGATTTTTCTCCCTCTCCTCCAAATTTCTTTCCAACCGCTGTCAAAAGAACCATCACGAGCATTTACAGCCTTCCTGTGCTGTGAAACGTGATCTCCAGGAGAGCAAAGTTTGACCTCCCACGGCATTCAGGCCGGTGCAGCTCTCTGTTATGGCATCCCTGGCAGCAGGCACGCTGCGTAGCTGTGCTGGGCCATGCGTACGATACTGCACGGAGCCATACGGATGGTGCCGAGCAAAGAGCCGGCCTTTTTGTAAGGTGACCTATGCAGATGCACCCAGCTCAACCCTCTGCTTCCATCACAGATCCACAGGGAAGCTGGGTGGGACTGGAAACCAGCCATGACAGGAAGCAAGGACCATTGCATCTCCTGCCCAGCAAGCAAAAAAATATTCAAGCTACAGCTCAGGTTCCTCTAAACATCCCTTTTTTACAAACAACCACACAGAAGATGAGAGGATCCAGCCTGGCAACCCTTTCTCCACGTGCTTGCCTCAACAACCTGCCCCAGGAACCCACTCACTTYCACACCAGCCTTTTCCCTTGCAAGCCCTGCCTGCAGCCAGACCCTCTGGCGCAGGGTCACCCTCTCCCAGGTCCTTTCTCAGAGCTGTCCCCGTGACAAACGCAGGCAAAGCAGAAGCGAAACCTCCCGCTCGGAAACTCCGCAGGCTCCTTGAGCCGCTCCGTGTTTCTCCGAGCCCCGGCTGGAAGCGGCTCCAGGGCTCGTGCCCGCATGGAGCAGGAGCTGCCTTGGCCAAGGGGGAGCCCGTCGCGCTTCCCTCTGCCTCGCTGCCCCCCGGAGCGCTGCAGGAGCCAACAGCCCCCGGGAAGGGTCCAGCCGCCCCCTCCTCCACCAGCCTCCCTGTGCGACGCTCCTGCCTCCGCATCGCAGGTGCCTCCTCCCTCCTGTCCCCCGTTATGTGCAGGACAAGCCTGGCCGTGCTGGCACACACACTTGTACTGTGTTTCTCCAGCACACACAGGCTCGGCCGCTGTCCCTTTTTCAAGACACTACGCAGCACTTCTGCCCCAGATAAAASGACTTGTAGCGCACGGCTTTGCTCAGGTCACAGAAATCAAGCTCAGCRCAGGCTGGAAGGAATTCACCATCCAGAGCCCTGCGAACCAACACGTCAAGACAGCAGGAAGCCTTGGAACGGTGGTAAAATTCAATTCCTCCCAAGCAAAACATTGGTATTAATTTGATAACCACCAGCATTTCATTTTGACGTGAACCACGATTCCTATCTAGATAATGGGAAATGGCAGCTTGCCGTTAAAGGCTGAGCTTTTTTCTTTCTTTTCTTTTACATAAATAAATAAATAAATCAATAAATAATCTAAAACACTGCAATCTTTTGGAAGCATTTGCTCTGTTTCGGATGGGGAGTTTTACCTATAAGCAGCATGTGCTGGTATGCGTTTTAAAAAATATTTCCATATGCTAAAGGAATGCGACTGGTTGCCAAAGAAAGTGGCTGTTACAGCAGCAGGCTGGGGCTGTTTCTGAAGGGAAAACTGTTGCAGAAACGAGGTATCCACAGAGGTGCACTAAAGCAACACTAACTGCAGTGACCTCGAGACGACCTARACCTCCTCATATTACAAAAATGAAAAGGGAGGTAGAAAAATCCAAGATCAATTAGGCCTTTTTTTTCCTTCTTTTTCCTTGTCTTTTCTCTTTTTTTTTTTTTTCCTGGAGACATGATGAAATTTCCTGAAACAAAAACTTGAGCGAATTCTATAAAATACCTCTCGCTTTGGTGGAAAAATAAATTATTGCCTTTTTATCTGCTCATTCCTGAGGCGCAGAACTGGCCCACTTCTGTTTGTGCAGATGGACTGGAGGGAAAACACCCAGGGAAGGGCCAGGCGGCGAGATTCTTGGCAGCCACGAGCAGCGCGAAGCTGCTCTCCGGGCTGCCTGTTTGTTATTGCAGCGGGAATCGTTAGGATTAGGGGGAAAGGTATTGTCTGGGAAAAAGTGTGCAGGGAGGGCCGTGTGTCCCGAGCGCCGCCCATCCCGTCGTGATAGCCCCGGAGCACCGGGATGCAGAGCTGTCCGTGGGTGCCCGGCGCTGCTCCGGCAATCCGGGTCCTGTCCCGCTGCAGATGGRGAACTCGGAGCAGCCCTTGGCGCTGGAGGGTTGCTCAGGTGGCTCTGGGAAGGAGCACTCGTGCCCTGGAAAAAATCCTGGGTGGATTCCCCAAACAGGCTGCAGGGGTGCACAGAACCCGCTGAAAACTCCCTGGAATCTCCTGCAGTCTTAACTTGGATGGTTAAATTACTGCTTAGGCTATTCCACAAAAGTCCACGGGATAAAACGGAAGGAAGTTATTCTTAGGATAAAAAATCACCCCTATTGCAGCCAGCGTTCGCAGCTCTGAGCGGGCGCGGGCCGAGGATCTCCTGGTGGCAGCAGCACCTGCGGAAACGGAGGCAGCTCCAACTGGGACGTGAAGACGGGYCTGGAGTCCTCGGAGCGGGGCCCGAGTGACGCCCGTGCTCAACCCTGGCGGCGCTTCCACAGACCACGCTTGGCTATAGGCAATTCACGATGATTTCTGCCCTCCTGATTTGAGCCTCYGGTCAATAGAAGCAGAGATCCGCCTGCAGGAGAGGGCATCTTTGCCTGGTTTATTTTTGRCGTTCTGGCTCCGCTCGCACCGCGGGATGGCTCATGGAACTTCTCTGGAGCTCAGGGAGGACAGAGGGGCAGCGGCCGCGACATCCTCTGCTCCCGGGGCTGTGCATCCCACGGGCTCCCGGAGCAGCGCGGAGGAAAGCCCTGTCCCCAGGGCCCTGCTTCACGCAGCGCGTGCAGGGCTGCCAGCGGCGCCGTGCTGGTCGACCCAAAAGCTGGAAGCTTTCGGCCRTCAGGAACGCGCCGCCCGCCCCGCCACACACCTGGAACACGMGGCCCAAGGCCTTGATCTCGATCCAATGGGATGTTGTGGTTGGTGCTGTGAAAACACACACGCTGAGGGCACGAGCAGGGCCGGGCGCTCTCGGARAGGCGCTCCGAGCGGAGCCGTGCAGGCGGCCTCGGCGTCAGCCGGCGGCTCCCGAGGTGCCCGGCAGCTCCCAGGGGCAGCCGCAGGGATGCTCTTCTCCCTCGATCCAGCGTTCCCAGCACTTCCTTCCACGTGAAGAATTCGAATGCTGAAATCTCTCTCCAGCCACAGGATGGAGGCCAGAGGATGCCACCGACCATCAGAGAGAAATTGCATTTCCCACAAGTTAGTTTCTTTAGCAACAGATGAATTTAACTTAAGCTGTTAAAAAAACTAGAGGAAAAACAAACAAACAAACAAACCCCATAATTTTGATCATTCTAGGGCCTTTTTCTCCTAAAACTCTTCATCTGCAGCCCAGAACAGGTCAGACGTGAACAACTGGAGCATCTTCCCATGAGGAGAGGCCAGATCACTCCCACTGCGGACATGAGCCCTGCCTGGAGAAGGCGAGAGCAATCCAGAGGCAAATCCCGATGGGAAATCCTGATGCCAGCGCTAGGGATCAAGCAGAGGAGCCCCCAGMCACRGCCCTTCCCAAAGAAACTGCATCACAAACGAACCCCCAYGTGGGGCTCCTGGAACGGGCTGCTCCAACAAGGAAAAAGGAGAGGAAAAGAGCAAGTATTCACGGGAAATTCTTTCTCACCTCTTCTGAATATCAGCGCACTTGGTGAAAAAAGGTGGACAAGCCCACACAGCAAAGACCAAACACTTCCAGGGCTTGAACTTTTATCAATCTCCTTCTGCTAACATGTCTATGTTACTGTCATCGGAGCAGGTTGGGAAGTGAATCCATGCCCTATGGGGAACAGAGCTCACCAGAAACCTCCTCCTTTTTCATACGTTCATGACTTCTCACTCCAGAAAGGCCTCAGTGTTACCGTGGATCAGCTCAGTCACCCCAGGGCCGCCTGGAGCTCCGCGGTGCTCGAGGCTTCGCCCGTCGTCCTGCCGGGAGACGCTCGTCCGGCCACGCTCGGCTCCTCCATGGGACCTAAAAGGAGGGAACTTTCTTCCTGAGCGTGATGTGCTTGGAAATAAAAAATTTAAAAAAAAAATTTAAAAAAAGAAAGAAAACAAGCCTTCAAAGGGTTCCTTCAAAAGCAAAAAAGGAAGAAAAGAAAACACGAAATTTAAGACCGTGAGGGAAAAAAACAGTCAAGAGATACAAACGCATCTCACTATTTGTGCTGGGCTTTGCCAAGGAAAAGATGAAGCTGCAATTCTTCACATCGCTTGGACGGGGAAAAGCCGTTTCTACTGCAGCCCGGGACGGCTCTGCACATGAAACAGGGGCCACCCAGTCGGTGGCRGGACTCGGGCGCCGCGGCGCGTTTACAGTCCCGGTTCCTGCGTCTCCTGGACRGAGCGGAGGCAGCTCTGGAGGCACCCCCCACGTCACAGGGCCCCTCAGCTCATTTCCATGGGTAAACCCCTCGTCACCTCATTCCAAAGGCATCGGCAGTCAAGACTTAGCAGCAGCTCCCAAATGCCCCCGTTCTCTGAGGGTAAAAGTGCACAGCAAAACCTGGGCTCATGCAGCGCCACGTGGCAACAAGCAGGTGAAAAACCCTCCAATGGAGGTGGAACCAGCAGGGCTGCTCCTGCCCAAGAGCCAAGAACGAGCAGAGGAGCCCGAAGCTCCCATGTTGCCCGTGCCGGGCCCCAGGCAGCACCAAAGGCCCCTACACTTATTCCAAAGCAAAGTTCACTCACAAATGTCACCGCTGACAAAACACCTGGGGACACCCAGGTTGTTCCGAAGCCTGAAAACCTCCCGCGGGGACTCGGGAGGAGTTTCCACCAGGAAAGCAACACTCGAGTGAAGCTGCAGCCCAGCACGTAAGCACTGCCGTGCGGTCCTGGGGTGGCCGATGGCAAAGGCCACCCGAGGGACACCGACATGATCGGCCCTTGGATGAGCCGGAGCCGCGGGGACGACACCACTTGGCCACGTATCCGACAAGTTCAGTTCAAACTCTTTTTTTTTTTTTATTAAGCACATTCCACAGTACAAAGCTTTAGATCATCAACGATATCTGTACAATTTAACAGTTTCAATAAGCTGTTCATACACCAACTTTCCAAACAGATAATTGGCAAACAAAATTACAAGTTAGAATTCGACTATCCCAGTGCTTTGAAACATTAATATAGCAGTAATGTACAGTTGCTCAGTTATGGTTAGCAAAACAAAGTCCAGAGTGCAGCCAGGATCACTACCATTAACCCCAGGAGTCGCTTTCCATGGGTGCCAATCACAAGAGTCCACTGCTGTGTTACACAAAGCACGAAGAAGTTTAGACTGCATGTTCAAATACCATCATCTCCCAAGGAAAAACAGGAATTTAAATCTTACACATGCACTTWAAAAAAAAAAAAAAGAAAAAAAGACTCCATTCTTCATAAACAAATATCTTTTTCTTCAGGGCTGAAATAGATTTTTTTCTTTTGAATAGTTTAATATTAAAGCTAGTAGATGAGAAGGGGAAAGACAGATACTYGGATACTTTCACAGGCTACTGCCATGCGCACCACGAGGTGACCGTAGGGAGCGCATGTTTATCTTCCGCATTTTAGCACATTCGGGCACCGGGGTGAAATAAATACCTGTGCAGTAGCGAGTGAAAGGGAGTCCACAGCAACCAAAACACCGAMCCCAACACCTCTCCCGGGGGAAAGGGTGAAACCTCCGGTGGCGYTCCCGGGCGCCTCCTCGACATGGACGTGATGCATCTGAAGCCGGCTGTGCCGTCCCGCCAGCTCCGGCTTTCCCCAACCCTTCCATCACAAACGGGAAAAACTCCGGGCAGGGAAGGGCAGCCGGAGGCCAAGGTGCTGCGTGGGGAAGGCCTCTGTGTTCGCGCCGCGCGCTTCTTTGCCGAGGGAACGGGCTCGTTTCACACCAAGGACTAGAGAAGAGCTGCAGGCAGAGTCACACGCTGCTAACGAAGACCAACCCTCCAACTCTGCCTTCAGCGGTGTCTCCTTCGGACAGGAAACGCGGCGGTGTCAACACGGGCACAGAAACGGGACTCTGACAATGCAAGAAGCAGCTGCTGAGATTTGCAAACACAAACAGAGGGTGAACCAGGCCCGGGACACCACGATACGGTCACAGCRAGAGCCACGGCAAAACCCGGCGTGGGGCCGCCGCTGCCGCAGCAAGTGTCACAAATCACACATAAATAAACTCAAACTTTGGCCCACGGCATCTTCTCCATCCACCAGCCGCACTAATGCTAAGGAAAGACCTCAGCAGGCGTTTGCCACAACCTACTGCTGTTAAAAGAAAGACATCTGTCAATACTGCAGCACAAAATATAAGATACAGAACATAAATTAAACTCCTTTTTTTTTAATTTTTAAAAAGTTTAGAAATTACATTTTAAAATATGTAGTTCCCATTAAAAAAAAAAATCTTAATGAATACTGAAAACCTCCTTTTGCAGAGAAAATTTCTAGGTAATTCGCATTAACCCCTACAGTGCCAGTAGTTAGAACATCCTGCTGCCAAGTGCTAACACGCTGAGTATTAGTGTGTAGTGTCAGGAAATCCCGACTCCCAGCACCCGGAGGTTACGCTGTTATGTACATTATATCTACATGCTTATACAGTATCTGAAATGAGGCAAGCACACATGGAAAGGTTTTACTATACCAAACATCAGGAAGCRTAGGACGGCTGTAGTACAGAGCACAGTTAAAAGGAAAAGACAGTGCTATACAACTAGTTTCAATAACCTAGCCTGAATTACAGGTAATCTTTAATTTAAAAGAAATTATTGGTGCAGAAACCAGTAAACGGTAATCCAAAAAATATTACTGATCAAGTCAGGAATATTCCTAAGAGTCCAACGTACACTCCTAGCAAACAAAACAGGCTCTGAATCTGCCATGAGAGCAAAGTCTAAAGGACAGTGGTGACTTTGAAAGCAAAGCTCTGTACATTCTGGGCATGTGTTTGGCACCCAAATTTCATCGGAGAATGTTTCTTTTGTTTTTCCTTTAAAGTCAGACAAAAGTGCAAAGCAATATAAATTAGGCCAAGTCCTTTCTTGACTTCCGATTTATTTCCGAAAAACAAGCCATCAGAGTTCAGTTTCTAGGGACAATTTACAGGTGAAGCTTTGGATTTTTCACTGCAGGGAAGGCCAGGCTTCTGAAATTCGTCTACTCGAAGTCAGTGAATTTGTAGCAAATTCAGAGACGACCACTGAGAGCAGGAAGGACTATGGAATTTAGATACAGGATTGTGCTGCTTTGCATCTACACAGCATCTAGAACCGATTCTGACTTTAGCTGTCAATCAACATCTTCAGGCATGTAGTAGCCAAAAATCCAGTAGTTCAAGACTGTGAAACCCTGGAAAAAGACAAAAAACAAGCTGAACCGACAGGATACATGAGTTGCAATGCAGCATTTGGAGACGCTGGGAGAAAGTCAATCACGTGCCGTTTTGCCACGCTCCAGGATGAGCCTAAAAGGGTAAAACACTCTCCTCTGTGACTCCTCAGGGGATTCTCCACTTTAAAACAGTCGCCTTGGTGCTACAGACCCTGCCCTCAAGGGCACACGTTCCTCCACAAGCCATCGCCTTCACTTGTTTCACTGGACCCAAGTTTAAATTAAAATTAGAGTCCGGTTCTCACTGGTGCTGGTTCTGCCAGGGTGTATGGGCTGGAAATCAGTCACAGTTGGCATTTTCTTGCACATAGTGAGGAAAAAATAGAGTGTGTCTGGGGAAGGAGCGACTGAATGGTGACCTATGCACACCTGCCAGAACCTAGTCCTCTCTCCCTGCCTCCACACTGCACAATTTTGCCTAGGAAACAAAGCTCATTTGCTTCAAAATCTAAGTTTCTAAGAAAACCGACTGAAAATCTTTTTTGACATTTCTATTTCAGATGCCTTTTCCAGTAGTCACATGACTACATTAGTAGCTTGGATTTAACTGCACTAAGAATTTTCACTTGCCATTTCCCAAGGTCGTTTCTACAGAATACGGTGAACTCCTTATTCCAAAAGGAAGCTCCCATGCAAGGCTAAGGCTCTTCAGGCACTTGCCCCGAGCTCAAGGCCTAGTGCTTCATATAAGAATATTAGCCTGTCATATGGTAGCAATTTTTATCATGTTACAGCGAGCAACAGGAATTCAAGGGAAAGCAATAAAAGTCTCGCAGCAAGTGCCAGGAGTGTCAGGAATGATCCTCTTGGAAGCAGTCTGACATTGCAAGCCATGTAAGAAAGGGGCAGAGGGCTGCTTCAAAATGCAGGGGACTGTGGCGTTTATAAGCATATAAAACCATTCCATTAAATGTCATAATGAAATATTAGCTGTTTGACTACACATTTATGGAAGATTTATGGTTTGGGGAGTGTCAATTTAGACGAAGTGGTCAAAAAGTGACATCGCATCATCTCTCCTAAGGAAGGATTATTAGGGGAAGACATGACCAGGACCAAAACCTCTCAGGGTGAGGAGAGTTGCCTGTTTACAGCTCAGTATCACAGGGCAGGTCGGACAGAAGCTACTCAAAAATGCCCACCATGTAGAAGTTGGGATGGAGAAAAGAGCATCAAGGGCATTTTGAATTTCATCATCAAATCTCTCAGGTCTCGCAGGACACACGTGGCAAGGCAGAAAATCAGATACCTGCATCCTGCTGGTCAATTGAATATATTTTATTCTGCCCCTAATTACTACTGCACTTAACGTGCACAATGTCGATCCTTCCTGAGAACCACAGAGTTAAACAATGCAGTTTGCCAAATACATTTGGCTAAATAAAATAATTTGTCCACTTGAAATTAGTTTGTAACTTTGCAGAAGGAAGCCCTGAAGTATCAAACTGGAAAACATTTGGAGTTTATTCTCCAAACCATCATCATCTTTCCATGCAGYCCTACTCTAAGTGACCAGAAAGGCAGGAAAAGATAAATTATGCAGGAAGAAACAAAATAAAACCCTAGAGATAAGATCATCAGTGACAGCAGCAAACAGTCTGTGGATGAATATGGGCTTGTCTGCCCAGCAAGGGAAAAGAAACACCCTCAAGGGGAAGTGAAGGGCAGTAGCAGGGGCCTGTGCCTGGTCAGGGTCCACCTCCAAGCACTTTGTGTCTTCTCAGCACTTACCCACCCACTAGAACCATATTGAACAGACAGCGAGTTTCCCATTTCCCACTCCTGCAGGCAGGATAAGGAGTTAGTGAGGTGTAACACARCACTTCCGAGTTACCCTCGTAGCAGTGTTCATGGCACAATTTCTTCCACGATTTTAAACCAACTGCTCAATTTATTCAGCCAGTATATTTAGGAGCTCTTGCTCCATTCACGCAACACTTAGATTCTTAAGCAGCACAACAAATACAGGCACGAAAGCACAGGGAACACAGGCCAGTCCTCAATACTGAAGCAGAACAGAACTTCAGTCTGCACAAGCAACCCTAACAGAACTGAGCACTGAAAGAAGAAGTGCAGTCAAGACGCCCACAAGTGCATGGGCTTCTTTGGTTTTAAGGCCCAGCAGATGCCATGAACAGCTGTAATTTCCATCCTATCACCTCTTACTACCTTCCCTCTTCATGCTGGTGRAAAACTCCTTCCCTAGGGAGGGGACTAAACTTAGTAACAACAGAAAGGGAGGAAACAGTCTGACCACAGGCAGCTCCCAGCCCAGACCCTCTGGGGATCCTCACAAGCCCCTGGACCAGCACCACACCAGGAGACGCTGCTATCTCGGTTCCTCTAAAGTAAGGAGGAGCTTGGTTAGCAGGAAATGCTGTCAGTGTTTTCCTGAGGAAAGCTTACCAGTGGGAAAAGCTAGTTTTTATGAACCTGCATTTCAAAAAAAGCAAATTGCAATGTCACAAGGCAAGGGAAAAGACACCTCCCTGGCCAGAAGTGCTTCCACAAAAAGAACGGGAGAGYTCAAGGAACTCATTGCTACAGCGATGGACACACACAGGGAGGAGATGAAAATCCATGGTTATGGGGAGACAGCGAAAACTTTCTCCCCAAGCTACTCATTATCTACGCAAATAAAACAAATTTGTCCTACTGGGGCAACGTTAATCCTAACCTCTCTTGCTGCGATGTCTCTGCTTCCTTGGAAGTGTTAAACATCAGCACAGCAGAGCCATGGCCCTGGAGATATAGGCGACCATTCTGCCTTGGTGAGGGCAATTACTGTGTTCCCAAATCCCAGCACTCTTCACACCTATTTATATTCTCCGAGGTGCAATTGTTGGCAGCAATACAGATGACATGACAAATAGCATTAACAAGCAGATCTACAGCAGAATTTTTACCCAACATGCTTAGAGAGCTAAATAAAGCCAAATTGCAGAAAAAYCTGAACAAAAAGGCAAATTATACATTTTGACAGCTTCAGTTGTCCCACTGCTGAGCGCAATGGATCTTTCCCCTGTGAAAGCTCTCCCTGTTACTCAAGATTGTCACAAACTGTGCACTTATGATGAGCCTTCGACCTATGCACATAAATATCACATGCATAGGATGAATGTCATTAGCATATGTCATTCCTGTGCATGTTCCTGCATGCCTGCTTTGGCAGCAATGTATTACAGTGCTCATTACCAAGATTCAAATAAGCAAATGCCTCAAAAGCTCAAAGGGTATATTTAGAACATACGTGCAAGAATGTATATGCAAGGAGGGGACATGTCAAGCATGAAGGTAAGATACTACCATCTCACAAACTTTAGGCACAGCATCAGAGGTTACATAATGCAAGCAGCAGCATAAAGAGATTTCTTTTCCTTAAGAAAACCAGCAGCTTGTTTTGGTCAAGCCTGGCTGCAAGCAGAGTGCTAATTTCACATACTTGCAACGCAGCCACAGGAAGCAGCAGTCTTACCTTCGAGGGCAGTAAAGTGCACACTGTTATCTGGAGATGTACGTGTATGTTCTAGATGGAGAGCGGGTCTCGTTCTGGGCACTGGGTGGCACATTTAAGAAATCCCAAATGAGAATCGTATCGTCGTGGGAACTGCTAATGATCTGAAACTCATCAAACTGGAGTCTAAAGACACGGCCTGAATGTTCCTRCAAGTAATAAAAATGCAGTTAGTGGAGCGAGAAGAGGGAAAMGTCTCATTACATTTGCAGTCACAGAACAGCAAGTTAAAGTTCTGGTGCACTAATGAAGAAGTCCTTAGTTACAGTTAACCTGAATTTAAGGGGGGCGGGAAAAAAAAAAACCTTTCTGTATGAAAGCTTTTGCACAAWAAGTATGGCTTCGAATAAAGTGCTTCTGAGCCTTGAAACTTCCCTGGAGGGAGGAGGTTAAAGAAGAGATTATTAAAGAGAGAAACAGCCCATCAGTTCAGAAGCAGCAATTCAGATCAGCTGGCACTGGCAAACTGCCAGGGCTCTTTCTATTACCTAACTTTTTGTATTCAGCCCTACTGCTTCAGCAACCTAGCGCTCCCCACCACAGGCTCACTGAAGTCTTTTGAGGATGGGAAGCATCATTAGGGTTCACTTGCTAGGGAAGTCTGGCCATGTTCAAACGCTGCCTTGAAGAAAAGGAGCCACAGGAGCACGTGCTCCATAAGCTCCTTTAAGGGCATCTCAGAATACCACAAAACGGTCCCCACTTTGCTCACTGCAAGTGGGCTTAAAAGGAGCTCACTACCTTTATTAGGGAACTGACCAAATCTGTCAAGTTGATCTGCAATCTGTTGTCTGAACTTGCAGAGGGGCAAGTAGGAACTTTTCAAACGGCACAAAAGGATAATTTAACACTCATCTCCATGACAAGACTACTGAAAAAACTAAAAATTAGAAAGCTGTTGTGCAATACAAGCACTTCTGCAGGCGCTGGCCAGGCCAARACCTGTCCAGTAATCTGTCACATAYGGACAACAGCTTTGGGTTGCTATTAGCTCAGACCAACATCAAATCAACTCTCAAGTAACATTTCACATACGTTTCTGGGAAAGAAAAATTAATATTTTTTTCCTTTTTTWAAAAAAAATGAAGTCTACATCAAAACCATATTACATAGGAAAATAAAACCTTGAACAAGAGTCCTCAGAAGCAACTAGAGTGCCTTGTGGYGACTTGCCTCCCCTTCCCCGTCCCTCCAAGCTGAAGGAGGAGGGTTTGGGAAAGGCTCAGGGATTCCCCCCAACCTCGCCTTACTCCCACACCATATTTTTAATGGGAGAATACATATTCAGACAGTATTACAGTATCTACCATGATAGCAGCTAAAATGAGTAGATATGGTGTCTTAATTATATTTTTGGAGTATCTAAGAATCCTGAGCTAGGAAAACATCCTTTCTTTCGAAGTCGCACTCTAATTATTCAAGGCATAGCAAAAAAAAAAAAAAAATATATATATATATATATTTCCCCATTCATAAAGAAATATATTCTCATTCTTCTTCATGAAAAGCAGACTAGACTTTAGAACACATCTCACGTTTCTCACCTGTCCCACTAGAGTGCAATAAAACGCCTTTTCCTTTCAAAGATTCCAAAGATTTCACATAAGCCTAAATTAATTAATTGTACCTACCACTAATGTCCGCAAGCATAACGTGCTTGCTGGGGCACGAGGGTCAAGAGCAGCTTGCAAGTCCCAAACCTTAATTTTGCTAGAAAGTAAAATAAGYGAGTTAGAACAAAAATGTTGTTTGAAATATCAGCACAGAATAAACACCTGAAGCAAAGGAAAGAAAGGCAGCTTTTCCCTGCAGTTAAATATATCAGGTTCAAGCAAAATGTTAGAATTCAGTCTCGCTGATATATTAATGTCAAATTTTTTGAAGTACAGAGAGTTTCTTCTTTTTTTCAGTGCCAAATACAGCGATGCCTTTGTGATGGGCCAAATGGATTGGCAGATGTGATGAAGACACAAATGGGCTACATTTCTATTACACAGGTGATTTCAGAACTGTAGATTTCAAAGTCTACAGCACTAACTGACAAGCACAAAGATCCARTGGGATCAAGCCAGGACTGAGACCCCACAAAACAATAAACCAAGAAAAAAGGCTAGAGACAAACACAGTTCAGAAACTGTCTTCAATACATCTACTGTCCACTTGAACTACTAGCCAGATAGAGAAAAAAACGGAGAATTTAGACATAGACCAAAGTTTTCCTGAATTTACTAAGCYGATAAAATACTTCTTGCATGGCAGGGTCAGCCCACAGCACTGACCATAGGGGTCTTGCATTCAGCCTACCAAAACTGGTCCCTTACGACCACTGAGAGCCCTGCAATATATATTATATACACACAGAAACATTCTTGGTGCTGCTGTCCAATAAAAAGAGAGCCAAAAAGACTCTGCRAGCAGAGGGTTTGGCAAGGAGCAGCTCCCAAGTGGAGCAGCAAAGGAATGTGCTCCAGTCAGTTGCCACTGAAGCTGACCAAAAACGTGTTTTCTACCAAAAGTCAAGCTTAGAGGATAAAACAATTGAGGACCCTGTTAAAGAGCACCAGGAAAGCATTTTAGATTATTATATTAATCTATCTGGAACACAGCTTCTTGGCTTCCTAAAACTGCAGCCTGCTGGGTTACAATCTWCATACAGGAATCACTCAGCTACATATTGAGTCATTGGCCAAATCAGAAGAGAAGCTGCCCSTAAGGCCTAAAAGTTTCCAGAAGATAATTTAAGAAAGACAACRCTTCTCAAAATTGCACTGAAGAACRTACCCATCGTAGGCTCCACTAACAATTCTCTTGTTGTCAAACCTGATGCATCGAACAAGCTCTTCATGGCCTTCTAATACTCTTAAGCAGGCACCACATTCAATGTCCCATAGCCTTAAAAAACCAGAGGAAAATAAAACAAAAACTTTGAATATCTGGGCTTCAGCATCTGCCCCTTAGCCTTACGTATCGTGATTCAACCACACTATTTTTTGCGAGGGCAGTACTACACAAAAGGTAATTCCAGAACCACAAGATGCTCCTTGTATTCACTTCACAGAGAATAATTCTCACACRCTGCTGTTGCAGCAATATAGTTTGGTCCATTCAAAACTACAATCAAGTAAAGGTTGGGYATTTGCTWAATYATTTCAGCAAGTTTTAACRTACTGATTTGTGGGTGGRTCTTCTTATTGCATGTACCAGTMTGGTTTAACTACTTCCCGAACCTCCAATAAACAGTGAACCAAGTCTTTCCCATTTCTCTAACTGCAGAAGCAAGGCAATAACCTTGCAGGATCAATTAATTGTTGTTGTTGTTGTTTACTTCCAACATCAAGCTTGCAATCAAAATATTTCAATAGGGTTGTATATTTTTTCTCACGCTGGACCAAGTATTCACCCATACACTATGTGCTTCAATAACAAGACAGCAAAAATCTTCTTTTCCGGCTGTCAAGMGGGGCAGGACATGAACAGAAGTCAGGAGTAACTGGTTTCACACACTCAGATGTGCAGCCTTTGYACCCACCTAATAGTATTGTCTGAGGACCCGCTGACGACGAGTCGATCCCTGTACTGCAGGCAGGCAATGCCCCTCTTGTGCCCGTTCAGAGTACGAACAAACTCGCAGGTACTCGTGCTCCACACCTGCAAAAAGGGAGATAAAGTGTGCTCAAGATTTCTGAGTTTCATAGAAACTGTTAAGAGAGTCCATAATGAAAGAGGTCTGAGATTGACCTTTGCACAAAGAGTCAGCGAGAAAAGGTCAGGGAGGCTTTTTTTTTCCTATATAAAATATTTTTGCATGGTAGAAACTACTCCAAATGATTTGGAAACACTTCATTACACTTAAACCTTAATAGGCTAGTCTATTTAAAAAGTAGAAGTTACTGTATACAAAAGCAACTTATTTTTTACCAATAAATTGCCAGCACTAAAAGTAGAATTATGATGTATAAAAGTCTGGTAACTACGTCTTAACATTAGCTGATCAACTTCACCCATTTTTAATAAACTGTAATTGAAGCTGCAGTGTAAAGTATCTAATGGCTTATTTTTCAGCAGGCAACAGTACCCTTGGCAGACATTTGGACACAGAACTGCCAAGAGATTTTGGCATGGCTTAAGGTAGTTTAATTCTAGAAAGAAAGGGTGGAAACGCCTTTGTTATATGAACACTGTGGGTAACTCAGATCTTCTGGTATGTATATATAAGCTTCAAATACAGCATTTCAGTTCTTGAAGCAATGCAAAGCCTGGGTTAGTTGTTGGGAAGACTGAGTGAGGAAAGGCAACTGCTGATCCAATTCATGTCTCGGACAGAYCTGTCACGGGAAATTGAAAAATATCATTTGGAAAATGGCACAAAACATGCCGCATTTAATAAAACAGTCCAGTCATAAGACAGAGTTGAAATGGCAAAGAGGCTTCACCTTTTTGTACCTGAATGATAGAAGCTGCCAAGTTTTACAAACCTAGTTACCTGAGCAAGGATATAAACAGCCACCAAAAAGAAGCAACCAGCTGAACAGGGGAGAGAGGCACATAGCTGTTCACAGACAGTAAAGAGAGGCACGAGGCTGCTTCTGCTATTTACTTTTGAATCTTAACATTCAGAAGCTTTTACATTTTATTCTTCCAGGCACAAATCAGTCATTTTAGTTGCCATTTCCTCAGTTAGGAAGATCTAGATCTAGATGCAGATCCAGATGAGAGCTTGGACAAACTTACTTTAATGGTCCTGTCCCCTGACGCTGACACAATGTATTTGTCATCGAAGTCTACGACGTTAACAGCAGCACGATGGCCAACCAAGACGCGGCGCAGGGTGATGTCAGTAGGTGAGGCCATGTCCCAAACAGCAATGGATCTGTCCTTTGAGCAGGTCACCATGAGGCCATTACTGAACCTCAAATGAAGTACTGCCTCATTGTGGTGAATCAGTGTGTTCAGAACTTCACCTGTGTTCACGTCCCAAACTCTGCAAACACAGTGATTTTAGCTCAGGTGAAGGAAGATACCTCTGCACAGCATAAACATGCGTAGATCCGTTGCAAACACTCAAAACCCACCCTCTGCCAGGAATGTAATGTTGGCCAGTGCCAYCTATTAGCTAACACCAAATGAAAAACACTACTTTATGCACACCTCCCAGGGGTTGCTAGGATCAATTTTTAACATTTCAAAAGTTGTAGATACCAACATTGCCACCATCGTCACAAGACAGCARAGGCCTCTGCTGATCTACTGATCTGTAGCCAAGCACGCTTGCATGAGGTCTCTACAGAGCACTGAATTCATGCGAGAATTTAAACTCAACATCATCAAAAATGCTATTAGATAATATATRTCCCAGGTGCTCTTGCGTCAGTAGTTGTATGATGCAAGACACAAGGATCCTGGATAAGGAATTTGCAGCACAACTGGTTCATCAGCTCTTCTACAACTTCAGGTCATGCCTTGCACCACACAGATTGCATTCCTTCAAAGTTTTTAACATAAGATCGAAAAAATAAATGCTAAATGTGATGCTTTGGCAAATATGAATGTTTTGCTTTTTGAATATCATCATATGTATAACATAGCATGTATATTGCCTCTGTGGAGGTTACAAACATGCCCAGCCCAGATGCTCAAGGATTTTTGCACAAAAGATTAACACTCACCTCACTGTAGAATCTGAAGATCCAGTTACAATGACTCTCTCATCATACTGCAGACAAAGAACGGAGCCAGTATGTCCTGTTAATACTTTCAAACATTCCAAGCTTGTTTTGTCCCAGATCTGTTAAAAATAAAAAACCATAATCTGCTTATAAAGTTCAAAAGCACAAGCTGAAGATTTTCACATTGCAGCAAGAGAGAAGGATGGATGGACACTAGAGGTAGCAAGAAGAATCCATCAGTAGTTACCCTGTCTAAGCAGAGGGCCTTTCCTCTCTTTAGCCTGATGAAGTAAGTTCTTGACAGAAGAGTGAATAACCACGGGTCATAAAGATAAACAGTGTCTCAGGAAGAGATGACTGAAATCATCAAGGAAATGCAAAGAGGTATCTTACCAAGGCAGAACTGCCTSTTAATCTCTAGGGAAAAGACTGAAAAATAGTGTTTACCTTAATGGAGTTATCTCGTAGGCCGCTGATAATCTTCTCGTCATCATACTGTAAACAGTAGACACCTTTGCTGTTTTCAGAGCGGCACTGGATCCTCTGCAAGTTGTGCCGCCCACAGCGCCAGTTAGATTCTATGGTCTAAGGAGGGAGCAAAACAATTAGATGTTATTTGTAATGCTGCATTGCTTCTTCATAGCTACGGTAACTGCTACACCACCAGTGCTCCCAAACCCTTAAAGCTGAATGTGTAAACCTGAAATGTATTTTCCAATAAAAATACATAAAGCAATGTATTAGAGTGGGCATTTTTGTGTTTTCCCCTGACCAAAACCAAACTGATTAGTGAGAGAAGGTCATATCCAACTGGCTCTAAGGAGCGTCTTCAAAGTCACCATAAGAGAGACACAGTCCATGGAAATCCATTTTCCCTGATACATACCATGGTATCTGACACCAGCAGTAAAGACTAATCAGAAATTCGCACGAAACCGTGTTCAGCATCACAAGAGTAACAWGCCCTACAGAACTGCTGAGGCCAGAACGGAGAGCACCGGAGCTCTGGACCTCTCCTATCCCCATCCAGTTATTCGACCTAGTAGCTGCCCTGCATCTCAAAGCGGCTTTGAAATATGAAAGGTTCCTATAAGCACCTTAAAACCCAACAAAAATCTAAGAGTAACAACACAGAGACTGTAGGATTTCAACCCAGGTTAAGCAATTCAAGCTTTTTCCACACCTTCTGCTATTCGTCTTAGTCCTCAACATGCTCATTCCGAGAGGGATTTTTAAGGCAAGAAAACTGGCACATAAAACAGGTCGCAAACTATTTTCTAACAGAATCAGAAGTCATTCCCATATTTTAATCAGATTTATTATTGTGGGAAGAGTCAAGCTGATTTTCAAAGACATAGCGGGTTGAAGTTGAAAAGCTTGCAACAACAAGTCATGGGAGGAGGAGGAGCAGGAGGGTGCTGAAGCCCACACCAACATCTGCAGCACCTAAGCTGGACTGGATGCTGCCTTGCATTGGAAGGGATCATTTATCTGATGATTTCCCCGTGTTCTCCCCTTCCAGATTTACAAGCAGCATTTCTGGAGGCAGAGAGAAGCTGATCATCTGTCACTTTATTGGAAGAAGCGTATTTATAACCCAAATCTTAATTTTAAACAGCAGCAAGCTGGTCTGTGGCACCATGCAGCTCCTCCTCCTCTCCCAAAGACCAGAAAATAACTGGAGCACTAAGGACAAAAACACCCTGCACTTTGACTTCTTAATTCTCAGAAAAGATGCCTACTCTGCTGCTTTGTTTTCCATGCACTTGCTCCCATTGTCTCCCATTACACAATTGAAAGAGAATTACACACAGCTATAGCACAACCCTGATTTGTCACACACAYGTATCTAAGTGAAAGGAACCACCAGAGGTTTCTGGAAGGACTTGCAGACAAGTTATCGACTCCCTCCTTCATTTGCTTCTGATCTGGAGTAGTTAGTGAATTAAGACAAGTCACTTGGCCCTTTGAGAACCATTARCCTCTTGTGCACTGCTCATTATTAGACTGTTCGAAGATCTGACACCAGTTCAGCCCCAGATTCCTGCCTGAAAGGCAGTAGACTGTGGATGAAGGTTTGATGAGGAAGAACAGGCTCCAAGATGCAATCCTAAAGCTTTATCCCAAGATTTATCACCTGAGGTCTGAGGAGGGATCTGCAATTCATTAACTCTGCTGTTGGAGAGGGGATAGGCTACGCTTGGAGGCAGGAGATGGGTTCAGATATCCATAGCATGTAGCAGGATAACAAAGATCCCACAACAACTCATTTGGCCTAGAGACACACGAGACACGGTATCACAGATTTGAAATAGGCAGTTCCAACAGTTCCAGTAACYGTGTATGCTCAGAAGTCTAATTCTAAGAAGAGTTCAAAGCAGAGTTTCCTCCAAAGCCACTTTGRGGGAAAGTTCTGAAAATGCAGTTTTACATCATGCAACTTGGCTTATCCCAGTTCCCCRACACCACCTTTCACAAAGCCTCAGTTCCCGCAGCAGCTGCTACCCAGAGCTTTGGGATACATTAAGAACATCACAAATCAGAAATTTTGTCCACAACAAACAGCTTCTAAACAAACCAGGCGCCAGGAGGAGTATGCTGATTTAACTCCTCCAAGTTCACTACAGGAATCTACTGAATAAGCTTGCCATAAGAAACTGCTGCCTTCATATAGAAAGAGACTCCAGCATTATTTATACCTATGCAAAGGCACCAGAAAGCAGCCAGTCATACGCAGGTGTGCAGGTTAACCCTGTGAGTAGATGTCATTTCATTTAGACGTTATACGGTGTGGCTACTGTGGGAAAATAGTTCTTGTTTTTTGAGAACTTGTAAAATCCCCTTACACTGCGTAAATTTTCAATGTGCTGGGAAAGTAGCCACGACACACAGAGAATATACAGCAGCATTTAAATTGGCAATAGAGTGAAAACAGATGTGTACGTA
Organism: Eudromia elegans; assembly: GCA_003342815.1. Classification (NCBI taxonomy): domain Eukaryota; kingdom Metazoa; phylum Chordata; class Aves; order Tinamiformes; family Tinamidae; genus Eudromia; species Eudromia elegans. The sequence continues at coordinate 1,882,463 of PTEX01000102.1, forward strand.
TAGAGCAATAACATTATTTTAGATGACTGAACACAGCTGAGTGGGTGGGCAACCTGGTGGACCCTCTGAAAAGGAACATGTTTAGTAACACTGGCAACCACATGAAAGCTTCTTGGTAGAGGAAATTTCTGGTTGTAACTGAAGAGTGCGGTAAGTAAAAGTTTTCAGCTGCAACCTTCCTGTAGGAGATAACTTAATTAAAGTGTATACGCTGAGACATATTTACTTTATATGGTGGACATGCACRTATGAGAGGAAGAAACTGCTGTACTTTATGGTCTGTTAGAAGCATYGTGGMGTCAGTGCTGAAGAGTCCTCCAGTTTATTTACACACTTCTGATACTGAACRAACTCCTAACATACACAATATCCACAACAATAGCTGTAATAGGTTCTCCTCTGAGTGTCCAAGCTACCGGTCTCTCAAACTTGGTCTCTCAAGCACATTACTCCTACATTAAATCTCTATCAATAGTTCTAGCCAGTTTTATCAGGGACATACATGGGCTCATGTTTTGTTGATCCTCTTGCCTCTCCTTCCTCTGTGCTAAGCCCAGAAACATAAAGGCCAGGTGTGGACCTGGAGAACAGCTTGCAAGTGGGGAATCTTGGATGTTTCTTATGACATTCAAGCTGTTTAAGGAGAGGCTAAGAATGGGAGTCACTTAASAGCAGCCTTTCAGACATGAAAAGCAACGGTGAAGTTAGTATTTTCCTTTCTTTTCACTTCAAAAGGGCCAAGGAAGTCCCAAAGGGCCAACATGGCTTCTCAACTGCCACAACATTTAGAAAAACAAAGCCAGAGAACAGTGAGCACCTGAAGAAGGAATTTCACCCTTCAGTGAGCACCTGAAGAAGGAATTTCACCCTTCTGAAGAAGGGTTGCTTGCAACACTCTGCCCAGAAGGCCTGAATTGCTCCTCAGTAGCACCTGATGTGAGCTAGGTGGACGCGCAGGCATGACAGCCATGCAGTAATAGATGATATAACACACTGGCATCAATGCCTCCGTCCAAAGCAATCCTCAGAGGGACAAAATGCCACAAGCAAAAGCAGCACCACCTTTCTTGGGAGGATAATCACTTCCAAAAACTGTTAGGTAGCTGAGGAGCTCAAGAACCAAGAACACTGATCACATGAGGGATGGCACTGTACACAGWGAGCAGTAAAATCCCTGTGCCAAAGCAGCGTGGCTTAAAGGACTTGGTCAATGTCCAACACTCTAGGGAAGCATCTCCCACTTAGAGCAGCTGTAGCACAAAAACGAAGAACGAGAAAATTATGCAGCCCAGGAAGCTCTGCAGAACTTGCTGCTTGACTGRTCAGCTGTGAAGTTGTTGCTTGAAGTACCCTACACCCTGCACTACCCACTTGCATTAAAGCAAGAGCTAAAACTCTCACCTACRGCCATGAACATTCCTTCAGAAGGGAGCAATACACATACACTTCATCTCGAACATCAGCTGGCATCAGACTAAAAGACAGAACATCGCATGCTGGAAGCMCTCCACTGCTGCATCTTACTACTTAATATCCTACAGGAAATCATTGCTGGGTTACATAGAAAGAAAAGCCAAGCAGCACTGTAGTAAACAAACAAAAAACAATAAACCTAAGCAAATACTAATTAAAACCAGTGATGAAMCAATTTTTTGAATTTGGTTCATTTTAGGCAAACTGTAGATCCAAGAAAGAATAAAAAGCATCTTCATTAAGAAGCACAGAAACAAAGGTAACAAATGGAGGAAAAGGGATTAATTCTATCCCTGTTAGTACATAGCCTAAAGTTTTAAGTTCTGAATGCATTTGTTCTACTACAAGCATAAAGGGCCACTTTCATTTAAAAAAAAAAAAAAAAAAAACAAACAACTTCCAGCAACTGAAAACTTGGCCTCTGATTAGATTTCTAAAAGTCACAGGATGATCAGGCTGTTTTGAAGAATGGTCTGAAAACAAAGCAGAGCCAAACAAGCAGGATTTGTAATACTGAGAGTGCTAGATATGCTTCTGGGGTTAGTCAGGGGCAAAACCCCAATTCTAATAAKAATTCCAAGAGCAGAAGAAAAGTCATAGACCACAGAGCCCCCAAAATCCTAAACAATACTAGAAACAGAGGAACAGGAAGCTTTTCCTAAGAAGCATTACAATTAAATCATGAATTTGGGCAGAATTCAAGACCTTAAAATTAAGCTCCTAATGTTTACAGTCTCTTAGATAAGATCCACATGTGACCAATACAAACTGATGAAGTGCTGTCTTTCTGCACACAATTGATCCAATATGTAGGAAGTTGCCCAAAGGTCCACTGAGTAAAACTACGYGAGTGTCAGGGCAGTCTGGCAGGGCCCTTTCCAAAGCTGCATTAAAACAAAGGGAGAAAAACAAAGAAAAACTTTTATCATGCTCAGTGAGAAAAATCCAGACAGTGGAATACGCTGGTTTCTTAGAGGTAGAGGAACAGAGCAAATTCCTTATTTTCTGTAGAGACTGCAAAGGTGCTGGCTGCACCTTTGATCTGACCTGTACAGTTTCCTCCTTCCCCAGGTAAGGAGCATGGAGCAAAAACGCTCTCAGTTCCTATTCGGTTGAGCCTGCAACACAAGGACGTCAATGACCAAAGCAGTCGCTCTTTCCAGAAAAGTCTTTCCTACAAACGTGGTCCAAAGTGATCCAAGGCAGCATATCCTAAACAAGCCCTTTCCATCCCTGTAGTCGTGAGCAGCCGCAACATCCATGGATGGGTCTTGCTGGTGCTCTCTGAAAGCATCTCCTTCCCTGAGCCAGGTTGGACTTCACCAACATAATAAAATTGTCAGTTTTCAGGTTACAGATGAAGCCTCAAAATAGCTTTAAATGGCCTCTTGTTGACTCCACAGTGACAGYGGAAAACAGCTGCTGCTAACTGCACAAATCAATCCCTTCCAGATCTGTAGAGGAAATTAACAATATATACGAGCCAAAAGCAATGAAAGCAGAGAGGAGGTCCTCTGAGGTAATTCAATGGCATGTGCACCTGTAATAAAGCAAACATCTGACCAAGAACAGTACTATTAAATCCCCAAATTGTCCATTTTAGTTTCCATTTGAGTCAATAAATAACTTTATGCTCAATACTATAAATATATGAAGTTAAAGCTCCACTTAAGTAGGTACTTGCAAGCCTCTGTCATAGCGCTGGGGAAMACTAAGTACTTGCACAGGAACAACAAATGCCTCTTGCAAATCTGCAGGAGGAGRAGGGCAGGTTTGGTTTGTCTGCATTTAAAAAGCACTTGTGATACAGGCAAAGGGAAGAAAAGGTCAAGCCAAAGATTTATCGTGCTCAAGTGATCTGAAAGCTGCTGTCTTCCCTTGCAGACATGGGGGCCAAAATGCCAGTCATGTACTACTCCRTCTCCACAACTTTGTCTCTACCACTCAAAATCCTCCTTCCACTGGCCAGCTTCACTTTTAAGAAAGTTCTGAAAAATGTTAGCCTGTAGAGTAGACTTCAATGGGTAGTTGAAAAGAGAAGCCTCCCTAGGCACATCCTGTGACCTGATGTTCACCACAGCCCTATGCACACGAGCTCCCAAGCTTTGTAATTAAGACACTTCCAAGCCAATATAATTCCTTAGAAATTATAYATTACTCCAAAGATTTCCCAAAGGCAGCAATGCCTTGGAGTAAGGGATTATTTTTCCCCCTTTCTTTTATATTCAAGATGTTTTCACCCTTACTCTTATATCTGAGACTTTCCAGACCAGCTCCAGTTATAAAATGCAATCTTCTCAACATTGAGGAGAACAGATTCACCAGCCCGGAACTGTTCTTTCCTCAAGTCTCTAGCAAAATTACATTATAATTCTTTTCTTAAACAAGTGGACCTTAGACTCCATGGAAACAAGATTAGGGCACTTTCCATGGGCCGGAAGATAATGGAACAGTTATGTCTTCTCAGCTCATCACAAGAAAGAGATATTTGTGCTAATTCTGCAGGGAAAAATCAAACAGTTGGCCAACAGTCATAAATAATATGGAAAAAAATCCAGGGACTTGGRGTTCTGGAATCAATGCTATTAAACTTCCCATTTTGGCAATCTGCCAATTAACAGGATCCACTTAAGTCAGCTGACCTTCCTCACCAYGTTTGGGACTTCATCCAGACACACCACGGACCAGGCATGTTATCTCCATAAACAAGCCTCATAAACCTTGGGTCAGCTTTCTAGGATAAATCCCAATCAAGATTTTTCTCYCTAAAAGGGCTCCTTAAGCAGCTTGGTAATTCAATGTCCATCTTGGAGGTATTTAAAACTACTGCTCCACCTCTTGTGAAGTGAAATCTAATTAAATTCCTAGTCTCACAGTAGAGATAGGGTGTGACTATCTCTTTCCTAGAATTTGGTTTCAGATCTCTAAATATCCTCTTGTTTTCAAACCCATTGACTCCAGAAGTGACATTAGGTTACTGAATGTCTTTGGCACGAAATAAGCAGATATTGGCACTACCAAACTTCCAGAGTTTGCAGCCTACACTACCTTGCAGCTAACATGATGGTTGCACAAACTTCTGACCCAAAAGTCTCAGAGGATCTAAGGGGAAGAATTCAGGTGAGTTATTTTGCATTCCTGACTTGTCCTTCCACGTGTTAACTCTGATTCCTTTTCAAATGCTGCCAGTCAATYGAGAAGGGAGGCCACATTTTCCTTGGAGCTTATCTCTACTCTCAACCCAAATCAGCACCCATGATGGTAAATTGTTCTACTCTACTTCCATCACTAGAAACAGTTCAGCAGGATTAGGCTAATCTATGTCTTCCACAGGTATTACAAGATATGGAATTACAATATTTGCCATTATATTAAATATAATTTACTGTACAAAGAAAATTATGCTGTTCACACACAAGATAATCATCTTGTAAAACTATTTTTATGCAAATGCTACGGAGGTAGTTTTGCTTGAGGGTGAACCATTCTGTATCTTTGGCTCATCACTAGCTCCCTAAATATTGATTAGGTCCAGAAAAAGGAAGATCTCATTAAAGATTCAGACAAATACTTGAAAGAAAAAAAACATTTTGCAATTGTGAGATAGAAATTTTTCATCATCACTAAAATGCAAGTCCTCAATCAGAGTTTCTATATATTGCTATGAAAAACTAAGAAATGGAAAAAAGTAGGAACCTGAGGACTATAGGGTGAAAAAGTGACATCTACAGTTATTTTGTTTTTTAAAAATGCTCCAAATCTTAGAGTTGAGTTCAGTTGTTGTTATTAATCTCCTATCTGCATTTTTAAAAAGCTCTAATTACTTCCTTTGGTCACCCTCTAGGGAAGCGGTCTACAAAAAAAATGCCTTAAAGGGTAAAGTTTTGTGGAAAAACTGTAAAAGACTTTTTGAAGCGGAAGAATTATCGGGCTCTTAACTACTAGCAAAACCACCAACCCCGCTCCTGGTTGGCAGCACAGATTCCTGCAATATCTCCGTAGGCGTTGGGGGCACAGGAGCCTGTCCCGCTCCGGTACGGCAGCTTCAAAGCCGCGCGAGCCGGGAGCAAGCGGCCTGTGTAAACGGAGCACTGCTGACACTGGAAGCGGCTGCTCATTTCCAAATGGAGCCTTCCAAACGGTGCAAGACGGGACAAAGACACGTTTGTTTCCTGCCTGTGGGCAAACAGAGGCTCACGCTTATTTTTGGTCAAGTGAAATGYGGAGGCAAGATCCTAGGCTGCCAGCTGGGGCTCTTTGGAAAGGTACCCACGGGCCATGTGCAGCTTTGAGGTTAGTTGCCAATTCCTTAGATTTTTACCCCAAATGATGGGCAGTGAGCAAACAACAAAGGTTTTTCATACATTTATAGATACACAAAGAACAGAAGAAATGGAGATTATCCCAGAATTATCCCTAATTCTGCTTCTCTATGCCTGTCTCTCTCCAGGGTGAGGCATGCTGGAGCCTCCTGTATATACTAGTAATATTTAACTTAAAAGACACAAGCATAGCTTAGTAATTACAGAAATGACAGAGATCTGGCTGCATTTTCAGGCATTTTGGAAACAGTAGGAACTCTGGTAACAGCTTCTTCAGATGCCCAGAAGAGACAGCTCTTTTGCTAGGCCAATTATTCAGTATTTATAACCTCAGTATGTCATGTCTTACATGCAACATTCTCTACCATTCCCACATCATTTCCAAGCTTGACAGGAAATAAGCCCTTACTCTGTATTTTTTACTCATATCACATCATCCCCCTGAGCAAAGATAATGCAAGAGAGGAAAGGTTATGGGTAGAAAACTCATGAGAAAAGAAGTCAGGGTTCGAAAGAAGAGTATAAAACTGATTTCTTGACTTAACGCTAACATATTTTCCAAGTTTTGCATGTGAGAGTCCTTAGTTTTCATGCAGTGCAATGCAAAAAAAATTCTCCTAATGTAAGGGCTTAAAGTATTTACTGTTATTTTAATGAAGTTCAGATTTTTAAGAAACACATTCATTACCAGGAGATATTTTCAGTGGCACCTTTTCCCTACTCCCTACAGTTGTTTACAAAGGCTGAGTATTTTTACTTCTAATATCAATATTAGTAGTGGTAGCGACTCAAACATGAGATTCCTTTCTTCTTTCCTACTTATTCTTACTAGTATGAACCATCTGCTTCAAGAGCTTCACAACTGCACATCTTATTAGTATACCCACGAGAATTAAAATATTAAATGGAAGATTGTAAAAGTTCAAAGGGTAAAAGTCCTCAAAAGCACCTGAGCAATATTCTGCCTCCAATAACGAGAGCATTGTAGAGAATTGGTCCTTCTGCACCTTTTAGTAGAATAAATATAAAATTCTAGAACACAATAATATTGAACTACATCACTGTTTTATGTCTTCTCTAATACCACCTTTCCACTATGCCTTTTGCCTCTTTACAACACTGAAAATTTGGGCAAAGGAAGAAAAAAAAAACAGATTGAGAATTCCCATTACCCCAGTGGGCACCAAAGTATCCCAAGGCACCCTATGATTCCTTAGACACTGCAGGTTTGACTTCAAGTAATAAAACTTGTAACATTCAGCTCACAAATAAATATCCAGATTGGCTTTATTTTGCCTTAGTGCTATAAATTTAAATATGCAAAAATTATGCAGTAGAGTTTATAAAAATAATATTCAAAACACAGATTATATTTGGCAGCAGCTACATTTTACAGATAGGTTGAAATTCTGAATAATGTGGTTTATCGAGTGCCAAGCAACACAAACTCACATTTGCCACAGCAGAATGATTCCATTTGTTCACATCTGCCTTAAACAACAAAACATGTGTTTCCCCACTAATGATTTTCAGACCAATAATTTTATGTCCATCACATGGTTGAAATAAGGCTATTGCAATCTGTAGTAAAATTTAGACTTTTGCCGTGCGTAGGTAGCAAACTGAGCAAGACTTAATTTTTCTGCCAGTAGGCAGAATACCAAGATAATCCTGATCTATTAGAAATATGTTCAAAGTGTAAGCGAGCCTAGCTCAAGACAAGAAAAAAAACTCAAAGGAAACAATCACCTTTCTGGTCTCCTTACCACCAAAAGCCTTGAATGGTTTACCACGATAGGACAGACTATTTTTTGTTATCAAGGTCACTAGAAGGAGGGGAGAGAGGAAAAAAAAMCCCCATATACCAAAGAAGGTTCTATTTGAGATGATGACAGCTTTAAAAGTAACAAGTAACTTAACCAGTAAAGTTTATGTGACTGATATTAAAAWCCACAGTTTCAGAAGAATTGCAAAATCTCAAAGTGAAAAAGGTGGCATTAATACCTATTAAACTGAAGTAACCCATTAACGCATGTGCTGTGTCAGCAGGTTGCTAATGGGGTTTTTTTGTTTGGTTGGATTTTTTTATTTAATTTTTGGAGAGCCAGAACTCACACCAGAGGTTATGATATCAATACATGTAATTTACTTCTTTGCTGTAACATCAATATGTTTGAAATATTAAGAGCATAAAACATTATTCCTGTTGCAGATATTAAACATCAGAAAACTTACCTCTATATCCTGTATTATCTTTGGGTATAAGGACCTGTAAAATGAATTTGGGGGGCCATCTGTTGGTCTGTTTTTAAACAGGTACTGATCCCTAGAAAAAACAGGAATACATTTTTCAGTTTAGTACAGAGAGCCCAAGAACACTAAAGGGATTTAAAAGATGCAGTGAACTAAAACGTACAATACATTTTCATAGAATGCTTGCAAGAGTGCTTAGCACTGAAATTTTAACCCCTTAGATTTTACAATTTGACAGTTGTATTCAAAATGTCCACGACTGAAAAGAAAACAGGTATTTCCTTCGTGATTTTCAGAACGTGGGTTTCCTGCCTTGTGAAGCTTTTTTCCAGTAGGGTGTCCACCTCTTGCATAGCTCTTTATAACAGGTCTTGCATTTTCTTAGGTGCACCACTAGAGAGCACAGACAAATAAGCTGCTAAAGCAGAACATCTTGTGTCCTCAGGTACTTGTAAAGAGTGGAAAAAACAATCATTTAGAGCTTTCTGTACAGGAGAGGTGTCTGGAGCCCAATCGGTCATCTTACAAATGATGCAGAAAGGTTTAAGGAGGAGAAAAAAGCYGTCTGCCTCTGCACACGTGCACAAGAGAAGGCTCTTGTTGATACTAATGTGCTGTAAAATTACTGCCTCTTACAGAAATCAGCCATGGAGAAGGCTGCAATAGCACARGGTGAATGCAGACGCTGTCCAGGTACTCACCAACCCCGTCGTTCCGACAGTCCCTTCCACAGGGGGTCCGTGCGTACCATGCGCTCGATGAGCTTTTTCCACAGCATTCCCTCGGAGATGACTCTCTGCCATTCCTTACACACCAGCTCTGCTGCACACAGTGATCTGGCGTCGAGATAGGAAAGGATGTTTTCTGCTATGTGATCTAAGCCTTGCTCTGCAAAGGAAGGCAGGCAATAAAAGCGTCAGGCACTTTGCAGCAAACTACCATCCTCCTCCAGGTTTCGCAGGATGTTCAAGGAATGACAACGTTGCTTTATGGCAYTGAAGCAACGTGGTAACCCCATTAGCATGAGTAGACAGTAGTAGCTTTAKTTACCAGCCACTCTAAAAAGCTACACTGAAATACCTAACTCCTGTTCTTTCCCAGCACAGTCTGCTAGCTGACCAGACAGTGAGGGAGYGTAAAACAAGTTTCATCCCAGAACAAGGAGCTGTTCTGCTGCTGGGCTCTTGGAGCACATGATGCCATGAGCTACGTGGCCCAAAAAGAAAAACTTCCTCAAATATATGCATTATCAAGCAGCAGTAATACAAAGCTAAGATGTTGATTATTTTACTACTCCTTTGCATTTAATAACTCTAAGAGTGTAGGTGAAGTCAACAGAGCAGAGGACAGGGCTCCCCAGGCCCCTCAGCAGAAGGAGCAGTAGCACAGATTCTGAAAAGTCTTTCTTCCATGAAACCAAAGAACACGTTTCTTTCTCTGTTATCTACACATGCCCAGTCCAATCCTGAATTTGGTTCAGAAATCTGGCGGTAATGCATCTGGTGGAGTGGCCATGCACTGCAAATCCTTGTGAGCTGGGGAATCCAGTGAGGACGAGGTGGAAATTAAGAGTCTGTAACCTTGAATAGGGCTTTAAGACCCAAGAGCATTATGGTGATTCACCATTTATGGGCACTAGATCCCATCCTTCAGGAAACTACTCAATGACTTATCCTGGAAATAATTCAGGTTCAAATAATTCTCTCAGAGAGCTGACAACCCAACTTCTACACTATTAACTAGTGAAAGATAAATTTAGCAAAGATTGCCCAATRTATTTTAAATATCCATCATCGTTAAATATTTTCTTAGCATCTTTTCTTCATTTGCTGATGCACTTTTCACCCTGATGGCCTCTGCATGGAAATCTGTGATGTGCAAGATTGATTTGATATGAAATACTGTTGACTTGATAACCTTCAGTTTCCTGTGTCTAAGAGTTCAGCAGTGTAGCAAAACAAATCTCAAGTAAAGCAACATTACTCCAAATGAAAGCCCTCTGGCAGTAAAACCTGTCTGGAGCCATTACCAAGGTGTCTCAGTTGTCTTCTACTCTAGTGTCCCAACTGCCAAGTTCAGTTACTTGGATATGGAAGAAGAAACATCTATGGGGACAACTCACCCTCTAACCGAGCCTGGAGAACCAGGCCAATGAGCAATAAGCATTAGGAGACTTTTCACCTCCAGGATCCCAACTACCAGAAGCAGTTTCTTAACTTGGTAGCTTCTCCACACCACAGCATGATGAGATTTAAGCAATGCACGCACTCAACTCCAACAGCAATTGGAACCAAAACGGAACCCAAAAGATGGAATCCAAACTGAGGATCCAGCCCGTTGCTCCACATATATTGCACAGTTGTCTGTTAGCATTTATCCACAAGCAACAGGAATTTAAGCTGGTGAAATGAGGAACATCAGGGAAGCTGATGGATCCAATAAACTACCACCAGACCTACATATCCAGGCATTAAATTACTTTTGCAAATGCAGCATGCATTTGCTTGTGGTTTTGTTAGATGCTATCTCCTGTAGAGTGCTAGATAAACAAATGTGACTGGAGTTAAGGTACACAGGGGGAAACCACTTGGTGTATTTGCATTAGATTTAAAAGAGCAATCGGACGTTTCCTGTTCACATTCCTACTGAAATGCCACCGGTCAGATGAGAAATCACAAGTAGGTTTGTTACTTATTTGAAAAGACCTTCCCCAAAACTCCTCTAAATCAGAAATCTAGAATAACTTGAGTTACTCCTGTATGTCAATTAGTCACGCATTAAAAAAAAAAGAAAGGAGATGATGAAATTTTAAATTTTCCACTCCATCTCATGTAAGCCTAAGACTTCAAATAGAACTGGAAAAAAATACAGAGAAACTATTATTCATTTTTCCAAAATGAATGATGTGCTCATATGGTACTCCAACAAAGTGAGCATTAGATCAGGCAGGGCCCTTGGAACACAAACSACACTGGAAAAGATACCGAATCATTCATCCAAAAAGCATTTCTTCGTTTTTTCTACAGATTTCAGAGTACCATAAAAAGATTTTAATATTGATGAAAGCTCCTAAGAAGCAGTCAAACGCAAAAAATTTACACACATACATTAAGATTCAAGTAAATGCCCGTTGGGTCTCCCATGTTTGTTTGAAAAAAAGAATATCAGAGCCTATGTAAATTGTAAAAGTGGCCTTCTAAGCTGCATCTCCCACTCCTTCTGGGGATATCAACTATATTATTCTAAATATCTGTTTAAGATTATATATATATCTATTTATAAAAGAGGAATAAACCTTTTTTATGTTATTAAGATATGATATAATATGATATGAAAGAGTTCAAGGTTTTCTAGGAAGAAAATCCCAGTGYCATTTGAGAGGCACATGGTATAAAGAAGACTAAGTCATTGCTCAAAGTAGAGGCRGCCTCTAGAATAAAATAAAGGTGGCTGACTAAGAATCTGTCCAGTTTTGAAGCTATGCACATGATGTGTGACTGTAATTAAACACTCTTGCAAATATCATATTAATACAGCAGCACATCCAAGCTCCTGCCTCAATTAAGAAGTGTTTAAGTCTCTCATTTTTGCAGCAYCATCTTTGGTTCAAAAGACATTTTCTGTGCCTGTAATACCCTCCTCCCTTTTCTGACTACACTAGTGCTTTTAGTGTCCTCCCAGCACACACCTGCTCTAGGTCTCTCTAGCAAGAGACAGGGCGATAATACATGTATACACATATTTCCTACAGGAATATTTAGTCAAATTATTAGATAATTATGGGACCATATATTATAAAAGAAATGACCTAACTGATCATTTAGTTCCATCACTATCAAGCTGTTACACTTKAAGATCTACAGTTAAATATAAAAATGAATCACTGCAGTGTTGGGAAGCAGCAAGAAGGAAATAAATTTTAATAAAGGAGCAGGCTGCAATTAAATCARCAGAGCCAGAAACTAGTAAAAGAGTTTAATATTATGATGCAAAAAAATATTGTTAAGACTTGAGTAGAAGGGAATGATCAGCAGCTCGGCGCTTGCAGCAGGGACAGGTACCTACAAGAGACTTTTCTCACTGAAAACCTGGGAAGGGTAATTCCGCCTAGTATACGAGGYTGGAGCCACAAATCAGCACACATCTATAGCAGCATTTTTAGACTAGGGACCTGTTCATGCCGTAATTGCCTAAAAGTACTTGCAAAGGAAGGTCACAGGACAAAGCAGCCAGGCAGGCACTGGAACGTCTCAAATATCTTGTTCGCAGCCCTAGGCAAACTTTGAAATGCAAAAGTTAAACGTTTTGGGTACAAAGCAGCAGCTCCCAAGCAGGAAGGCACCGAGTGGTACAGGATGTTCAAACACTGCTCCTGCACAACGTTCTGTTCAGAGATGGAAAACTTCTATCTGTTACTGCCATCTCCTGGCAACAATCTAAATTATGATCCTCTCCCTGCAAAAAAGATGAGCTGCGAGATGCTGCAGATTTACCAATAACAGACTTAATTACAAAATTGCACTGGAAAGCCACCTCTGAACTCTACAAACGCCTGTGTCTTCCCTCTTGCTACRTTCCAACACTGGCATCCAGAACCCCCAAGCAGATCTGCTCCTGGCTGAGCTTGAAAGGTGCTTCAAAGCTCAGCRTATCCCTTGCCTCTCAAGTAGGAGTTTCATTAGAAGAAAAAGCCATCTTACAAAAATGACCAAGATGGCAGAAGGAGGGCTGATTTCCTGCACTGCTCAACAGTGACAAGTTGAAAATTCGTCACATTGCTGCACCATCGGATGCAGTAATTCCTTATGCTACGGCACAGGGAGCGTATTCCACTCTCAGCAGCAATCCATGTGCTGCATTTGAGGCTCTTGGTTSGAGCAGCCAGGCATAAGTCACTTAGTCTCAGAAGAGTTTGATTCAATGTCTATTTTGAGACTCCTTAAGTAGAAAAAAAGTAGACAGTCACCACACTCCATTAAAAGGCTATTTTTAAGGGATTCAAAAGCCTCTTGGGGTATTTTCTATCAGTCCAAGTCAGTCAAGGAGCTGGTAAGTCAAAAAGAGAAGGCTGTCAGCCCCATGAGTCTCCAGTTGTGACCTGGATGTTAAGGACCAAGGTAGTGCCACCAATTTCTTCAAGACACAGAGATTTTCCTGGAGAGCCAAATGCTGCCATGGAGCACATGCATGGCTGATCTGAGGCACGGGTGACACGTTGGTACACTGCTGCAGAGGTACCAGGAGCCTTTAATCCTATTTCTTCCGAAAAAAGGGCTCCAAATTCACCATCCACAAGAGCTGCTCTTCAGAGGAGCTCCTACCAAAGCCTTGGCACCAGTGCCAAAAGTCACGYGGCAAGGAGGGCAGAGAAGCATTTGTTTGGTGGTTTCCCAATACATGTGCATAAACCTGAGGGAATAACACAGCACTGGGACCTAAAGAAGTCAAAAATGTCTGGCCTGTAAGGGGCTGATTAAAGTTTGGCTCAAGGCTCTTGGGTAACTCAGCAGGATGGATCAGCTTAGACTTTGAACAAAGAGCTAAGATCTTTCTGAAACCCAACTTTACAGAGAGATCAGTTCAACATCACATATGAATCATTTCCAGGCAGGACTAGAACAAGGTTTCTAAGAAGAATAAGTCTCCATGTGAACTCAAGGAGTGAGGAAAATCATGTTCCTTAGTAAGCCTTTTTGTTCCTCTATTGGTTAGGACTGTTCTCATGAATATTTACATGTAATTACCTACCTTACAAGAGGATTTTTACACAGCTTTGTCATATACCGTTTGGAAAGATGTAACCCACACGGTTGAGGCTCAGCATTTAATCAATCGAGCACTTTGCTATCTAAATGCTTTCTCATGTCCTTTTCCTCACAGTGCAATCCTTGTACCAAGTGGTCATTAATTTTTCAATGACCTAAGCCACGTTTTTTAATAAAAGCGATCAGCAATCAGCTGTCACATCCCATCTCTGCAAGAGTATTAATGAATTTATGCCAACCAAGCCAGGAACACACCTCTTGGGCCGTGGCTCTGCTCTTTCAACACCACGTATGGCCTGTGTTGTGTGCCAGCAATATTTCATGGGTTTTAAGAACCAGGTGTGAATTAGCTGCTRCATAATTTTTACAGTTCTGCATTGCACAGGTCACAATTACAGGCAGATTTAACGGTCGGAAACACCAGGGTTATTAAAGCAATCTGGTCTTCTATGAATATTCTCAGTCCTGAACATTGTGTACTGAGTACAATCACCTAAGCCCCCTCTTCTGTCCATTCTCTTTACTATTATCAAAGATGCACGGATTTACACCGTGCACATCAAAAATAGGGAATAGAAAATAATGACCCCAATAAATGTAGCAGGAACTGGTGCAAAGTACCAATTTTTAGATGGGCCCATCACACCTCACTCCAAGACCATGCAGGATTCCCTCTCATTTAAGTTATGGAAGTTCAAAGTTACAAACRCCCATTTTACATTTCAAGTCAGTTCGTTTTAACATCATTTTCTGACAGTGTAACCAAATAAAATGCACCTATCATTTATCAATATRCTTTTCAAAAAAACAAAGAAGAACATTACTCCTGACTCTCATGCTTCAACAGCTTTTGCAGTTTTATAGGAAAATGCTAAAAAATTGCAGCTGTGGTTGATTAGAGGTACCAGATGAGGGGCTGGTAGTATTTCAATAATAAAATAAAGCAATTAAACCCCACCATGATTTCAAAGCCCAAAGTGTAAATATCACTTTGGATGAAAATGAAGCCCAAATGTGAGATGTCATCCCTCTAAAACTGATCAATAGGAGATATGAAACAGTCACTCAGACTGTGCAACTGCACAGCCTTTTGTTATGTTAGAAACAAACTTCAGCAGAGCACTGGCAGGGCTTTGCTCGCCTGACACAGCACACAGCTCTGAGCTTTGGCACGTAAAGTAGATATAAAATGTTTTATTTTCCCCCTAATCAAAGGAGAAAAGAGAGAAACTGGAGAGTCAGGGCTGTAATTCATTTAAGGGAAGGGCACACTTTGGAYGAGACCATGCAAGGAACATCACACTGAGTATCTTAAAGAAGATTAAGAGGGGACATAAGCTCTTCTTGCAATGACACTGCCCGTTAAGACCCTGCTTCTTCTCCAATGTTGCTGGAAAAGCCAGTGTGGAGGGCCAGACCCTGCAGACTAAACATCCTACCCGCTACTTACAGAAAAGTGCCTCATAATTATCACTTTTTCCACTGAAGTAAAAGGAAGCCAGATACCACAAACATTTTCCATTTCTCCTACACTCACAGGTGTAAAACCAGCAGGGATAGCAGCAAGCAAGGAGTATTTTCGTTTAACAAAAGAATGTGCCTTCTTCAGATAACAATGTTTTTAAAGTTTCGGCTATCTTTTAATGTAACATTAGCCTGGTGTGGGATTAATTTCAAGCAGCTCAGATTAAATTCCTGGGAACAAATTATTTAGGAGTTACCAAACACTACATGTTCAAACACAGTTTTCCTTGTGCCTAATGTGCAGGGAAAAAAATATTACCACTTACAGTCTCCCAAATTCATCTAGTTTTCACAGAAACTTATTCACTTTACTGCAATTTAAGGAGGAATGAACATGCACTGGAACATAAAGTTTACATTTAAATATGCGAGACTTGAGATTTTATTTCATATTGACTTTACAAAAACCTTTTAAAGAACCTCTTTTGACAGAAGAGATTGGTTTTGTATTGCTCACTGTAAAATACTGCCTCGTTTTTTATGATTTGATGCCCARGCTATTGAAATCTATTCCAAGATTACCCATCAAATTTTCATATCACATTTCATCATCAAAACTAGGAACTCATCCTGTGTGCAGGGGCTAAGTGAGCCATATCATCTATAAAATAAGTTCCATGAAAGTAAGGTTTGGGAAAAAGGCAACTCCCCTTCTTTTTCCCTCATTTTGCATGTTTTTCTTAAGACAACAGGGCACACAYGAGATCCCGTATCACTGTGTCCTTCACTTCCCTCTTCACTTCTCCACTTCTCGTCTCCAGCTATTCACTTGGTTCATCTCAACCACACTTAACAGATGAGCAGAAACCCCCTCACCACCTCCTAACGTTAAAACTCCCCCAGGTTTTGTGAAAATAATACAGCACTAGAGAGAACAGAAATCCAGAGCTTCAATGCCAAGACAACTACAATATTAAAAAAAACCCTAACGTTCTCCTAGTAGATATTAGAGAAGTCCATACACAAGAGATCATCTGAGGACACCAATGGCTAGAAAAGCTTCAGAGCTTGCAACAGCAGCAGCCTGTAGAGGCAAGTGCTTCCTGCACCCACTAAATTACCAGCTTCTAATCCTACAGGAAAGTTTTATTGCTTGAATGGATGTTAGCTTCCCTGCTGAGGAAAACTGAGGTGGACATTTACCGTTCTACTTAGGCTCATATGACCACCCACTCACCTCAGGTATGYATCTGTGCTATTGCTCTGGCAGTCAAAATGGAACTTTTGGATCTGTTTTATGTTCAATTTTGGAAACCATGTCCACACATTTACTGTTCAAAGAGTTAAATGGACCAAACTATCTATCAGAAAGAAACCAGGGATGCAAGTCCATTCTCATCCTAATGGAAAATATATATATATATAAAATGTATATTTCTTATAAGGATAATTAAAAGCTAAAATGTGCATGTGTGTATGTATAAATTTATATATACAGCATTCATTTATTACTGGTACAATATTTTAAAGAAATGCATACAGAAAGCATAAGCACAGCTTTCATATTCCAGCTACTGACAACAAATTTACACTCATCTGAGGCTGAAATGGCTCTGAGTAATTGAAGAAAGGAACTGGACTATAAAAAGTCTACAAATTATTCTTGAGTCATTAACATGACCACACAAATGCCAGACCCACTTATCTGAGTAGACAGCAGTAGTTTTTTTTGGGAGGGTTGACATTTTTCTCTTTGAAAGACTTGGAAATTTAGGACAGTAGTTTAAAAAAAAAAAAAAATGTAATGAAGACTTCACAAATGCATCCACAAAATGTTTTCTACACCTATGGGCTTGGAATTAAAAAGTAAGCAAGGGCAGAACTCAGAGATTCAACTTTTGCAATTCAGACCCAATTTAAATACAAACTGTTCTTCAGAATATGCTGTTCAATCTGCTTTTACACGGAACAACACTGGCATCCAGTGGCCAATTCAATTAATCACAGAAGTGAGCGACTTAAGGCACCCTCCCACATTTCTTTGATTAGGAAGCATCACTATTTATAAGACAAAAAYTGAATCTGAAGAATATTGAAGAAAAGTTGGCATACACCCTAAAGTATAAGAAAACTTGTATTTATATAGCAACTWCTTGCAAAATATTAATTACCTGGTAACGCAGTGATGAAGTCCCGTTGTAACATGGGCTTCAAGTAAGAGTTAATATGTCCATGCTGATAGTGACACATTCGTGAAATAAGGTGTTCCACAAATTCAACTTGATCTGATTCAGACCACTGGTCAAAGTATTTAATACACAAGTCTTTTTCCTTTTCGTAGTTTCCTTCTGATGGTCTTTTTCTTGAGACAATCACAGATGAAGTTCCATTACTTATCTATTTTTAGAAAAAAAAAAAGGTCACTATTTCAATATCAACATGAACATTCCTTACCAGAACTCTACTGAGGAAGAAAATGTGAGAAGCTACAGAGAAGCAACCAACACATTTTGAAATAGATTGTTAAAGCTATCACATCATATAAGTTTCACCTGTCACAGATGAGGATGAATGAAAGGTTCATTTTAATTTTAAGTTCCTTGTTGCACTGAAAGACTTCTTGTACCTCTAGCTGTTCTCTTCTCTCACCATGCAAAGAGCAGGCACCTGCTCTTTTTAAAACAAATGTTTCCAGACTATACTAGTGGTTTCTACCACAAATTGCAGTTTGCATCCACAAGTGTTTTACAGGTTCCTGCAGTAGTGATATAAGAAAGTAAGGTATCAATTCTCTAAACAGAATATAAAATTCAAGACCCTAACACAGGTGAACTGCTTATCCCATTAGTGAACACAGAGGATTACATAATGTCAAGGGTTTATTGAGTTTTTGGAAAGCAGTTCATGCCTGTGTTTGGGACATCCATGTCAAAATGTAACAAGAGAAAACAGATTATGATCTTCTACAAAGCTGGTCAACAGCTAAATGTTGGGTATTAAAGCTAAAAATAATAACTCTAGAGAGGAACACGCCAGAGCTTATTACTAATGTATAGAGATTCAAASATCCATCCCAGGCTCATCTGAGTCCTTCAAGAGACCAAGAGGGCTCCTGGGGAGCAACAATCACTCTTTCCCAAACTTCTCCTAACTAAGCTTGTGACAAAACTCTCTGTCACAGCTCTGAAAGGTTGAGCCGTGTTCTCAAGGACTCTTCGAGCTGGAACCAGATGTGCCATTATGAGCTCACTGAAAACACAGAAAACCTGAGAAGATGTGGTCGTTCACCAAGTATCATTCACTACCATCCTTCTCTTGAAGATTGAACTAATTTTAGGATTACAAAGTCAACTAGATGGAAGTTGATTATGAACACACATACATAAGCTATTTAGGAAGGTCCCCGGAAGCCAGAACATGGAAAATGACACCAACTACTTTTGTGAGAATGAGTGTCTTACCTGCCATAGGGTATTTTTCTTTGGAGACTCATCTTCATTCTGATCCTCCATTACTGACGTGTTCTAGGAGAAAAGAAATTACACTTCAAATTTGTATTTTCTCTGCTATGACAATTCTTTGCCTATGTTTTACAGGCAAACAGATAAGCCCATTTTCCTACTGAACAAAACTATCAAAATTGTCTAGCCACAAAATCCGGGTATTGTCAGTGAAAGGGAGCTTAYTGACTTCTTTATCAATTCTATTTACTGCAAAGAAAACTTCCTGAGCCCTCTTCTATTTCCTTTGACAGGTTTTCATGTCGCCTTCCAATGTTTTTCTCATTGAGAAACAAATTCACTTTCAGCCTACTCCGGTCAAAGCAATTAAACCTGTCAAAGTAATCAACTCACACCTTCTGCCAAAGTTAAATTGCATTCCTCTAGTAGAAAATAAAATAAATGAAATCACTACRCCCTGCCTGTGTGCAATGGAAAGCAAATTCTTTTTTTCTTGTGGTGGGCTCGAGCTCACCGCAAGGAGGAGGGASGTTCTCTGTGGAGAAGGCTTCTGTAATTCACTGCTGCTGGTGTTTATAGCCCCTTGGCAGTCACCGCCTTTTCTTCACCCTGACTTAATTACAGGGTTCTCCCTACATTGTAACTGTGCCTCCTTCTTCCCTGTTTCCTTCCTTTCTGCTCAAGAATTAGAGATGCAAGGATGTCTAGACATGAACCCACAAGTTTTCCTTTCAGAGYTTGTTTCAGTTTTGCAAAATCTTTCAACATCCTTAGTTTCCCTTCCTCCTTTCTCTATTTCCTGCTCACTTTTGCTGTCCCTACCACACCTACCATTTATCTCCTAACACCCTCAGGAACTTCAGACTCCTGCAATTCCTGCTCCCTTAGCTTCCTACCAACTCTGCCCTCCCTGTCTTGCATGAAACCCAAATGTCAACCCAGTTAMGAAAACCCAATTGTCTTAAAGCACAATCTATATTTATTTTATCCCTCTTCCTCTCTCTGACAGCTGTCTTGGCAGAAAGAGGAACAATATRCTTAACCAAAAAAAACATGACAAAATATGTCAAAGTTATTCCTTTACTTTGGCCATCAAATYACAGATGAAGCCCTTAACAGCTCCATACAGGCCCCTGTCCAAAACACCACCTCACCTCAAACACGAGCCACCTCCTCTCCCCCCTTTCATGCAACAGGAAGGTATCACATGAATAAAATTTAAAAAACAAAAATTAGAATTATTAACCCTGTTAGGCAATAGGACATCCAATATATTGCAATCCCTACAAGATTGAYAGCAACGCTTTCCACTAGTTAAAGGATTAAAAATATGCTTTCACTGAGCTATTATTACCTAAGAGCAAGGAACAGGAGTGCTAATGAGAAGTCCACACCTTGAAAGCTGCCATTAACACTCCTGGCTTGGGTCAGTGTTTTCAGCAGAGACTAGAGAAGAAATTTACCCAATGATGGTGAGTACCAGCCCCAAAACAGACCTGTGTGTTCCCTGTAAGGGTGACTGAACACTACAGTAAATTGCCCAGAGAGGTTGCCATGTCTCCAACCCTGAAGACACTCAAAATCCAACTGGACACAGTCTCGGRCAACCTGCTTAGCTGACCCTGCTTGAGCAGGCGGTTTGGACTACACCTCCCAACGTCCCTCCTAAAAGCCTATCTGCTCTGAGGTCTGTCACTTCTTCCAGGAAACCTCACAGTGCGACTTCCCTTTGGTAGGTCATGGGAAATGGCTGAGATCATTACTCACTTCCAGACTGTCAGCTAAGAACTTGGTCCAAGACTCTGTACCTTTTAATTCCAGGAACATTAAATATAGCTGTARCACAGGCAGCACTGCAACACCAAGCACGCAATATGGCAAATGTTACCTGTATCATCCAACATCTACACCATGGTAGAGGTTGCAGAGCTAGTTGTCATCTTCAAGGTGCATCTACTAAACGTCCCTGAGCCACTCTGGTTGCTTGGGTCAAGAGAGGGCGGCAAAAAGGCTATCTGGCTTATACAGCAGTAATCCTGGAAGATACTGCCATGTTCTCTCAAACTCTTAATCTGGTCACAAATGTGAGGGCAGACTACGCAGACTTATTTTTAGGCTTGAAGTTTAACGCTTCRGAAATTTATTCTGACTACATCTGGCCATGAAAAGAAAATGGCTGTATTATTTTTATATGGCTTTTATTACAGTGCTTATTATGCCTTTTTTCCTCCCCTGTTTTCCCATCTGAAACTCACCCCACACACTACCTTCTGGAGCTTGAAGGTTTTAAGCCTTCATTCTATTCTGTCTTCTTTTCCCCAGTAAGTTTTATTTCCGTCTTACACAACATTCAGCTCATTCCGATGCTCTAACGCATCTCTACTAACCAAAGGCTAAGAGAAAGACTAAAAGGTAATTCGGGCAGACACTGCCCAGTTGCTGCATGAGGCACTAAGCTGCTCTCTACGTCCGAAGTGCTCAGCAAATGAGGGATTTCAAACCTCCTAAAGCTGCCATCACTTGTCCTGGTYTGGGAAAGCCATCAACTATTATGCAAGAAAGAAGATACACATCTACAAGTTAAACTCTTCCCCTTCACCACTGTCTTCCTCTCTCAGCCTGTACTTAGCTGTTTATGCCACCCACCCTCTCCACAGGGACACACAGTCTCCTCCGCAGGTTTCCCCRGAAATGTTAGGCTGGAAGTAACACAACCCGCCTGCATGCCCCTGTAGCTAAACAGGACCCAGACCTGGTGCAATGGGTGGCCTTGCTCGCTCCCTCCCTCCCTCCGCCAAGGCCATGAGCAGCTAGCACAGGAGCGACCTGCGCTCGCAGCGTCGGGAACACCATGTTTCGGCTGTTAGTCAAGGCCACCGGAGTCTAACAGCTTCCCCCAAAGAAAGCCCAGCTTCTAAACACTGCCTGTTAATCCTGTTGATAAGTGCATTTTTTCCAGGAATTCTTTTCAACTTACTCAGAGCACTTGWAAGAGCTGAGCATGGCTCGAGCCTGGGACGGGCAGCCTGAGGACACATTACCGAGGGGATGGGCACAGCTGGTTTGCCCCCATGTGCCCTCCACAATGAAGGCACGCTGAGAAATCACAGTTTTCATWAAGATACTTAGATACATAGGACCAAGTAAGCACTCTGGACCGTTTCCAGCATACGTGCAAGAGCCCAGCCCAGCTCTGATCCTCAACCCAGTTTTCTTCGCTTCCAGCACCAACAGAGGAATTAGAGGCGACAGCAGCAGCGCTGGGAAGCAGGAGGGAATCCGGAGCACCCGAGCAGCACCCAGCAAGGCTGGCAACACGCCCATGGCTGCATCCCAGGCCTGGGAGTCCTGGAAAGGGGCTGTGCAGCTCTGAAATAAGGAATAGCAGGCTGCCACTATGCTYATTTTCAGCTGTGGACAAAGGGAAAGCTGTAGATAAAATATAAATTTCTATATTTCTCCCCTTGACGCTAGCCTGGTCATTCTGATCCAATCTAAGGCTGAGCTGCTTCTTAGAAATCTGATTCTCAACAAAATTCCAGAGACCATATATAAGCTAAAATAACAGAACAGACGAAAGCGGTCCAGAGGCGGCGGCTTTGAGTCCTTTTAGTAAATCATGTCTTGTCTGTCTTTAGAGATGCTGAGGGCATGGTAAGATGTGGTACCTAACACCTAGCTGGATACTTGAGGGCAGACACAACAGGCAAGGCTGATGCCATGTGTAACCCACATTGCCCTCCTGAATATTCAGCACTGCCAGCACATGTTGGGAAGGTACAGTTACATATTCACCCTGACCAGGAGAGAGATCCATCATCCAATGTGACAACGGGACCAAGCCAGGAGGGGCAATCTATAGAGAATGGGGTATATGGCCTTACCAGCCAGAAGTAAGGAAAATGTCCTGTTTTCAGCAGGAAATCCTGGTGGCATAAAGCACCTCAGGAGAAAGGCAAGTCTCTCCTTAGGAAGCAATCATCACTATTTTCTAACCCAGGAACCTGCTTAATGTTGCTTTTTTGATCAGATACAGAAGGGTACAAACCAAGCCTGGGAAGAGGTGGACAGTTTTTCCAACAGCAGTCATGAAGCCACTAGACTTCAGAGAGGACCCAGCACTAACAAATATTCCTTCTGAAGCAAAGAATGTGGAAGCGTGGGCCAAACAACTTTCCAAATAAAGAGTTTCGGAAACACCTGRTAGCCATAACTCTAACACCACTGCCCATAGTCACTAGAAAGCAACCGGAAAATAAAGCACCAAAGTTCGCTAAGTTCAGCTGGAAGACTTCAGAACTAACTCTGCTGAACATAGAGACATCTATTATACATCTGCATTAACAACTCCTTATGTCCACTTAAACTACAGGCTTCACACAAGCGTTAGGTATTTGCACAAACCGAGTTCCCTCTACTTGAGCTCGTGAGGCAGATCGTATTTTGGAGAGGTTATTGCTTGATGTTCGAACAAAAATATACTTGAAATACTAGGAGTCAAGCAAGACCCGACAGCTGAAAGGTAAAATTAGACCAAAAAACTATTTGTACTGAAAATAAAGACTAGTTTTTATTTGGTCTCTGACTAAGCAGCAGGAAGTTTACAGCAAGGCAACACAAATTCAGCAGCRCCAGCAATCTGAAATACAGACTGGGCCAATGTCTGAAAGTAAACACTGCACCTGGACTACAAGTTGTGGACCTGACCTCTTTCAGGACATACCTAGAGCTCTTTTCAGGGGTCAGATCTGTGTATGGGCTGTGTCCACAGCCGGTGCCTTGTATCCAAGTTATCATCCGCTTTCCAGCAGGCCTATCTCTTTCACCCTGCAAACAGACATTGCCGGACCAAAACAACTATTACAAACCTGAGGGGTGTCCACCAGGGCTTGCACAAGCATGAAGTGCTTCCAAACCCATCTTTCCAAAAAAGACAGGAAGTTGCTTTTCATTTATAAGCCAGAGTAAGAAACACAGGTGCTAAGAGAGACACGGGCTATGACACTCACGTGCAGGGCCCCTTTCTCTCCACCTCCAAGGCAAAGCAGTTCCTCTGCTTCCCAAATATAAGCCTGAAGTTGGAGCCATGCATACATCTCATTTCCCTCATTTGCTAACAAATTTGTCAAGTCCCAGCTGTGTTTTCACTGGGTAAAAATTGGCTTTTCTTCCTACCACGCCAGACTGCCGAGCGCCTTTTGAATTGTAGGAGAAACAGTCTCACTACTTGCAAATAAAAAATAAAGTCCCTTAGCTTTGATTTCTGCATTAAACTTGAGGGGGAAATACTGATTTACACTTGTAACAACTTTTCTCCTTCCCAAGTAGGTGAAGAGAAGCCTCTTCAGATTCACTCATCTATACACAGATAACGAACAGGGCTTCTAAAATAAGGAAAAAAACCACTTATGTAAAAGTTGCCTTGCACTTCATTACACACGATAGGGCCTCCATCCAGACCTCAACACCTGAAGAACTAAAGACCACAAGCATGTGACTTGGGAGAATTCCTGACGGGCCAAGAGGTTTCAACTACTGCATCCCTGCCACACACTGAACTATCATTTAATTTCCGAAGCACCTTGCGCTACTAGCAAACTGCTGCAAATGGAGCTCCACTACCAAAAACGTGTGCATGTGGAGACATGATGGGTCAGGCAAAATTCTAAGTTATATTTCATGCTGTAGAACAGATCCATAAAAGACATAAATCTCGATTCTTTCTTCCACATTACGCTTGTGGAACTAAAAGACCACCACCACTCTCCTACACAAGCAAGAAATCTGCCCAAAGTTTTGCTGGTTAAAGGTAGCACCAGCAGCATCTAAGAAGCCAGTATAGGGAAAAAATAGTGAACTGGTTATCATCTGATGACTTTAGAGCCATTCAAGATGAATTAGGATATATTAAGTACATTTGGAACTTGGACGACTTGTTAAAATATTTCAAGAGTCGCCCTAGACTCAAATTTTTGCTTTTGGTGACATGTAAAATGACTCCTGTCCAAACAGCTACAACTCAACATGTAATGAAGAAGCTGTACAAAGAACAGGACGTTAAYGGGCATCAGAATTAGAGTTATCAATTTCAGTATGTTGAAAAGACCTAAGCCACAGCACTTTTTAATCAAAATCCAATAAATTATTTTTTCCAGACCCATTTGCATTAGCGTTTATATATTTGTTTTCTTCTCCTAAGAGCCATTAAACATTCTCTGCATCTTAACTCTAGACCAAAACAAAAAAGAACAGAAGGAAGATARGTAGTGTACAGATACTTCTGATGAAGGCAAACTAGCCAAACAGCAAATGCAGACTCACATAGCACATGAAATCCTCAGTAAAGCCTAAAACTGGCCAGGTACTTCAAGAGCAGCATGCCATTATAGAGTCCTTTTTTTCTTTTTTTCTTTTTTTTTTCGCCCCCCTCCTCCAAGAAGGTTCAATATTTAAAAAATTGCAATCACTTCCTAATAGTCTGAAACAATATTTTTTTGTAAGCTCAAGAAACAACTGCATCTAAATGCACAGCAACTTTAGCCCAAGCAGCATTGAATCACAGCAAATCCCCACAGCATCTTTCCACTTAACATTACCTAGATTTAGCCAGACACTCTTCATTCACGTGCMGATTTTATCTAGGTATTACAAGAAATGAGCGATTACATAATTTAGATTTCATCTAATTTCTATAGCGGGTGTCTAAATGCTCCTGGCTTACCAGGACCCAACCTCCCTAGAGCCTTCTCGTACAGTTGATTCATACAGGAAGATGTAACATGTAAGAGCCTGCAGAGAGTGACTGGAGACCAGGAGGAAGRTTTGCACAGTATCTCCAGTTCCTCTTCTGGAAAGATTATTTTTAACCTGTATCACACCAGTGGTTCATTTGACAATACAGCACATAATATCATTGTGCTGCTAAGTGAAAAATAATAAGCTTAAGATATATATATGTATATTACACACACACACACACACACACAGAGGTTGCTCCCAAACGGCTGCACTAGGAGCACAAGACAACCTGCATTTTTACTATCCAGGAACTGAATTCCAAGCTGGTCTAGTCCATCTAGTCTAGTTTTTACTCTTTTTTGTAAACTCTAGTTTCTACTGCTTTTCAAGACCTGCGCTTGTTTGTGAAGCTTCTTCAGTCCTGGGTTTGCAAATAGCAGTCCTATACCTGACTTGAAAGTTTCTTTCTATTTATTYAGATTCTACCAATATTTTAAAGCATCAAATGCCTGGACCCTTTTTAATAAAGTCAAAGCACGTACATGAAGACTTTCATATGCTGTGGCCTGGAAGACCACAGAACGACTCACCAGATGAAAATTGAGGAGGCCTAGAGACACCCAGGAACAGCCTCTGTGGCAGCTGTCACACTGAGTAGAAAGAACAAATATTCTCGTGACAATGTCCCTCACACAGATCTGGTTATTAATGCTTGTAGAAACTGCTGAAATACTGACATCAAGACTACAGCTTCATTTCCCACAACCAAGGGACTTGATCATCCTGCTGTGACTTCTCTGATAAGAAGTCTGCTAGTATTGTGAGAAGAACCTTCACGAGCTTGATCTTAATCTTGGCAGGAAATAGTTGATGTCACTTTTTGCTGCTTCCTTGAATTTTCTCTCCAAAGCAGGCAGACCAAACAACCATCAAACAAGATCAGATGGCAAAACTCTCCTCTGCCCTGTAGGAGGCTGAGAAAGCACAAGTTTAACAGTGTGGTTGGCAAGAACATCACTCAAAGATGCATCACAACCGCTATGAGGAATAAAGGCTCCTGCCCACTACTTATTAAATCTATGAGGTCTAGTTTGCATTAGCTTTTTTGAGGAGCATAAATTTATGCTCAAAATTATGTTTATCTTTCACAGCTATAATCAATGACACTGGACTTGCTGAGGCAAGGTCTAGTACCTGCTGTTGATACATAAAGCTATAATTGAGAAACGCTCTTCCCTCCCTAGGAACAAACCCTTCCTGATACAAGAAGAGAGATCTTGATCTCTAAAAGGTCCACCAGCGAAGCTGAAGTTACACGAGCGAGTGAGCCCATGAAATAAGGACTCGGTCTCTCATTTGCTTTTTTCTTTCTATATTTAGCAGTCTTTTCTACAGAAGACAACTGTTGACTGAAATATCTCAACAGGAAGTCAAAGAACCATCACCACCTCCTCCTAATCTTTGTCACAGTCTCCTATCATAGAGATAACCAAGAATTACATCAAAATAACTTTTGAATATTGACAACTTCTGAAGAAAAGGCCAAGGTAGCTGCCCACCAGCTACCACTCGCAGCACAAAACTGAGGAGTTGGTAAGAGAAACAGGCTCCTCAAGGAATTCATCCCTTTTGCAGCTTGGGGACAAGCTGTGATTCTTAACTCTCTGTATAAACTGCTAAAATCCAAAAAAAGCACCCACATGTATTAAGTTGTAAGAGGAAAAAAAATAATCCACCCCAAGCTAGAAGCTTAGTGGTTCACAGGCAGCCAAACCAGCACCATCCTGGAGAAACTGCTGCAAATGGCCCTAACCTGCTAAGTGGCTTCTCCAGCCACACTGCATCTCCCAATCCGCATCACCACTCGCCCTATGTCCTCCTGTGAACAAGAATAAGTTCAACGTGACCCATTTGACTAAAGGGGATGAGCTCTGGCCTATAGCTCAACTGGCTAAAGTTTAATACAATGTGGTATGCAAGCACTCTCTGCTTAAAAATAAGCAATCTGAATTGATCCAATAAACACACTAGATCCCTTGTCGCTCCAAGAATAAACAGCCTTGCTTGATAATGAAAGCTGTAAAAGGGATACACAGATGATGCCTGAAGAAAAGCACCTAGCGTAACGCTTTCCTCCAACTCATACCTCATGCCTGGAAGAAAACATGCTGCATTTACACTTACTTATCAATCAGGTGTCAAAATCAACAGTAAACCATGACGGTACCATCAGGAAGCACTGTAATAAGCTACCGTCACAGAGGCAGCAAAATTTGGCACTGGCAGGACCGCATATGGGTACTCTGCCCAGGTTTGGTTTTCCTTTAGGAGAAAAACAGGGATGCACTAGAGCACGATGCGGCAGAGGTGACCAAGTGACCAAATACTTGAGCAGAGGACATAGAAGAGACAAGTCAGGCTTCTCAGAGGGGCGCAACAGCAAGACAAGAGGCCACAGATCATTGGGACCATGTCGTGGAACAAGTTCTGATTAGATAAAAGGGAATAAAATATTCACCTGAGGGCAGTCAAATAGGTTTTCTAGAGAGGTTGGGGTATCCCCATCATCAGAAGTGCTCAGGGCTCAATATGCCAAGTCCCCAAGCTATCCAACCTACCCAGACCTGCTCTGAGTGGACTGTGGAATTCCAGGACCTTCAGAGGTCTCACATGATCCTCTCTTTATATCACTTTAAGATCACTTCAGTCTTTAACAAATACTGATAAAACAAATACAAAATTTCAGCATAATTAYAGGAAGCAAATTAGGTAAAGTGCAATAATTATTCACCTGTATTTTCACTAAACTCTTTGCAAAAAACATCCAAGAACTAACCTAACCTGGGAAGGCAGAATCAGAACCACCTATATAATTAATCTCCTGTGTGAAAGCTCTAAGACGTTTTAACATTTGAATGCTTTCTCAAGTCCGAAGGTAAAGGACAAGGCAACTGCAGAAAATGCAGCTAATACCAGACCAAGTTGCTGCCCCAGCCCTCACTGTCTGCACCAAATGGAAGCTAAAGACTGAAAAACAAACAAAAAACTATTAAATACTGCTGAAGACAAATTCTAAATGGCTATTAWTTTTTAAAGACTCTACAAGATTCAACTAGGATTGATCAATACTGAGGAGAACTATTGTTACTTAACTGGAAGAAAAAAAATGAATGTTTTTACATCAACCTACGGATGCAGTAATTCAGACCTAAAGCCACAGGGCTTCACAGAACAACAGGCCTACTTGCATAGATACATTTAGTTGCTTTTATAATGCTATGCTTTGTTTTAAAGCTTTCCATGTCAGAAAGAAGTCTGTTTAAGAGAGGGACAAGCTAAAATATTTCAGATATTGGATAGAACATTATGTTCCTTCAAAAAAAAAAAAAAAAAGAAGAATCCAATAGGCATTTCTTTTTAATGGACCTGCTGGACTMACTCCAAAAGAGAATGGTTGCAGTCCCACTGTTTTGAGGCAAAATACCAGAAAACATGTCAAAGAAGTATTTGTAAATTATTTCAAACCGAACAGAAGAAAAGCAGTTGTCTGGGCTATTTCAGTTCATTCCAACAGCAGCTCCAAAGAGCAGCACTTGCAGAAGGACACAGACTACACAGCGAGCAGCTATTTTCTAATTTGGGATTTCATGCACTGCAGGAAAAGGTTTTAGGGGAACGTGTCTGCTGTACCCACTGTCATTTTAAGAATATTGCTTAATGTCTGAGCTCGTACGACAAGTGTGATAGCACTGCTATTAAAATCAGGGTACTGAAGGTCTCGCGTCACTTAATTGTCTAATAAGATTTATTYCAGTTGTAACTTCTGCTTTCATACTCCCATTGGGTATCTGAAGAGCAACCTCACGCAACAGAAGCTTRGAAGGAGTAAAGAGCAGCACACAGGAAGCTCAACAAGTTAAACTGCACCTTATTAATAAATAAAGAGGAGGTTAAATGCTTCTCCTTCATGTCCTAGTTCAGCAGCAAGAGTGCTGAGATTTCTTCTTGCTATGGAAAACTTTCCTTTGCAGGGAATATTATAGCACAAAATAAGTAATGAAATACTAATGCTTCATAACTCCACTTCTTATTGGAAAAATAAGTTCCTCTGAACAGTGATAAATTATGTATTAGTCCATTTAAAAAGCTTTTAAGATTGCATTTTTGTGAAGATAGCTTCCAGTTATGGAAGGTAAATCAATACATTCATGTTTTATCCATGAGCAGGAACGATACTGGCAAGATCTAAGCTTTCTTAGGGCCTCCCAACACCAGGATCTGTATGGTTAGGATGCAGGATAAGGAGAAACCATCCCTGCTGGATGAGCAAGTGGGGAAGCCAGGTAGGAGGTGAAGGTCTTGGGAGGGTGCTGCAAGATGGAATGTCTGGAGGAGCAGGGGACTCTTCKACGGGACATGATGTGGGCAGTGAAACGCTGAGCGCTCTTGCAATGAGCCTGAGGTGCAGTAAAGCTGCACACTGCTTGCACAAACAGAAAAGAAAGACTAAGATGTTAAATACAATTAGGCTGAGGATTTTAARTGCAATTAATTGAAAGAAAGGAAAATTAACACGGGGGGGACCCTTGAAATTGAGCCATTTTAGAAAAGATGCACTTTTTTCTTATAAAGTCAACAAAAATGTAACTGAATAGAATTTGAGCAATACTGAGTTAATAGGTTTATTTCAGTATGCCTATCTAATAATTTACTCCCCAAATATTATTTCACCACATCCTACATTACGAGATTATTCAAATAGACATATTTGAGTACTTAACCTCTGTTGCTTCATGATTCTTCTGTAGTTGAAGAAGGTTTACTTACAGACCTAAGAAAACTGGACATTTCTCTTTATGCAAAAAGAGCACAGGCTAGAATAAATAACTACTTTTGAAGAATTAGGATGCTACGGTGCATTTCACTGGCATCCAAGACGATTTAGTCGAGGGCTATGGCTTTGTTTTAAAGGATTCTAGTACAGTTTTATGAACATTAATAACACTGTGAAAGGGTAGGAGTAAACCTGATGTCTGCTTTCTTCTTTTAGGTTGATCTTAGGTTATTTTTGAAGCCTAAATGCTCTGGAAAGGACTGAGATGCAATAACAGCTTCCTGTAGAAATTCTGCTTTAAATTTATGACTCTTTCCTCCTTCAACCTGGGCTAAGCATTAGCTGCTCCATATGCACAAGAGGAAGCACCAGGTCACTCACTGCTGCACTGAACCCACGCGCTCCATGATTTCCCCTCTTACCCCCATGAACCATCATTACTTTGCTCAAATACGTGTTAAGAAACAAAGATCTGTTGAACATATCAGTCCTGCCTGGCCTGACATGAGGATTCATCACCAGGAAAGCAATGAAGGGCCACTCACAGTGTCAGAAAACAAAATAAAATAGGTGTGCATGTGTGGGGCGGCAACGAGACAACTGGCATCACTTCCATTTTCAGGTTCCCTTTAGAGCAGTATCTGAGTGACAGGTCTGAAAGAACCACAAAAGAAAAAAAAACACCCACAGATGCTTCTAAAAGAGTCAAAAACCTCTTCCTCCTGGTTGCAGCTCTTCCAAATCCAATCCAAACGGGCAATGCTCGCTCCCTAAGCCTTCCCAAGGGTTCTGCTCCTGAGGGATCCTATCCCTTTAGGACACTCTCCGAGCAGGAGAGGCTGGTCAGCAGCAGCATCTGTGATTTGCAGCGCATGAAGAAGCCCTGAGAGCTAAGGCTCCCAAGAGAAATCCCACTGCATACATGCATCAGTTCCTTGCCGTGCACAAGGAACTGCAGCCCACTTCAAAGCAATTTCTGCTAACTGAAAATGAGGATTACTCCTGCAGCAATGTACTTTATTACTCCAGTTTGTTCACTTTTAACTATTACTACTATATAGTGGAAAATATTCTGAGAGCATTATTGCTACATGAACAAACAAATGGACAAACAGGCAAATGTGAGTTTTCACTAAAGCCAAAAGACCTGTAACAACTCCTGAAAACAACAGACACCTCTGTGTTTGAGCAATGCTTCAACGTGACACATCTCCAGACATAACAGCTTCATTAGCTTTGTTATTTTAATTACTGAYCTGCAATATCTGTGTGATAACATGTTTCCTAATTCCTGTGTGCACCCACTGACATGTTGCTTTGGAGTTCATACTGGAATTAATACAAAGAAACTCAGAATATATCCTGCATAAACCACATTTGAAAGACAAAATTTCAGAATTGCCCCTATTTTTCCAAGGCTCAAACCGTTGAGTGGTAAATCCAAAGGTGACGCAGAAAGAAGGTAAGAAAATTACCCCAAAAAGACAAGGATCCCAGCTTTGCAACAGCTTTTGCAGGCAAGAGGAAAGGCTGTGCACTACAAGGCTGCACTAAGACATTCACCCTATCCCATGTCTGAACTTAAGTGGGCTGACTTTAAACACAAATCAATTTGCGGTAGGTTTCATTCACAAAAAGCAATTGCTTCCAGTACTCAGTCTGCACACGTAAGAAACTGAACCACTACAAGTTAGAAAAGACAATATTACTAAATAATAAATTACTTTCYGTTAGAAACATCACACTTAGAAACAGCTAAGGAAGGGCCACATAGTTACTCTACATGCTCTACATTTATTTTCCGCACCAAGTATCCTGGGAGTTCAATATTATTAACTGGTATAAAAACCTCCCTCGTACAAGATGCATTTTTCAATCCCACCCCCACCAGGAAAGAAATAGCAATTATTGCCCCATCTATCAACTCAGTAGGTTCAGCTTACACAGGTTACTAGAAGAAAAGAGCAGAAAGAAAACTTCAGATTTAGCAGTCTTCAAGCCCCTGTCCCTGGCTCTGGAGTTTTTAAAAGTTAAGCTAAGTTAACAACATCTCAGAAAGCCCCAGGRCTCCATGCTAACTCGTGGGCATTCAAATATGTGCAATGGCTGCAATATAATACTATAACCAAGAGCACACTTAGTAACAAAAATTAAAAAGCTTATCCTTTCTACAGTAAATCACAAAAATACAGTAGGCTAGTCAGTTCATTGCAATTAAGAGAAATGGCAACACTCATTAGGCTATATAAATATATACACTAAATTAAACAAGAAAGAAAATGCAGCAGGCAACATGCACAACTA
Source organism: Eudromia elegans (assembly GCA_003342815.1). Taxonomy (NCBI): domain Eukaryota; kingdom Metazoa; phylum Chordata; class Aves; order Tinamiformes; family Tinamidae; genus Eudromia; species Eudromia elegans. The sequence goes on from PTEX01000102.1 coordinate 1,915,077, forward strand.
AGCTACTTATATCACAACTGGAGCAAACAGGCAGTAAAACAGAACAGCTCCGAGCAGCCCTCCCACCGAGCAGAAGCTACAAGGCAGCTCTTAGGCCTCCCTCCTGCAACGTTAAGCAGAAGATGTCAGAAAAGAGCAAAATAAAGGAGGCACAAAAATCAAAACACATTTAGCAGACTTTAACAGTTCAATTTAAACAAGAGTCCTGAGCGTTTAACAAAGTTCAACAGCATAACATTTACAACAAGAAAGAAGAAAGGCACCTGGAGACATCTGACACTGGGCATGCTCTGCAGGCATCTCAGTGCGCACATGCTCTCTACCAGGTTGGAGCAGCCTAGCCACAAAGACCTTGGCACAGAACACTGCAGGGTGACAAAAAGGAAGGAAGAGAAGAAGCAGTTAGATGCCACAACAAATCACTTCAGGCAGGCAACTCATTAGTACGTTCCCGTGGGCACGGCGCTGTGGGCTTGGGGGCCGAGGTGAAACGGCTGCTGGAGATGCTCTGGGAGAGGTGCACGGTGCCACCGAGGGAAAGAGAAGTCCTGCTGGGCCTGCCTGCCCAGGGAGGGGGTCCCCACAGCTCGGGGACACCTCCCCATGTTGCCACTGACCAGTGAAGACCCATGGGTCTGGCCCATGTGGCTGGCTGGGGTTTCACCTTCGTTATGGCCCCGAGCCGAAGGTCGGGTGGCACCACAGTGGCTTAGGACACACGTGGGAGGTGCTTTGGTGGCAGCCCCTCAGGCAGCAAGGCCATCTCGCCATCAGCTGCATGAGCTTGTGAGCTTACAACCTATGCATTGGGACGCTGATCCTATGAAAAATAAGTATATTTTAGGAACAACAGCCCCTAGTTAAGTTCAGGTTGTGGGACCAAGCTGTGCTTCAGTTAGGGTGCACTGTAACCTGATTGCATGAGTTMGTGGGGAAAACTCCCTTACTATTATCAGTGGCACATACCCTAAAAGCGACGTTATCCCTACTGATGTTTATTACTCATAGCACCAGCTGGGAGAAGGAGCTGGGTTAAGGGCAGGTTCCAACTTGCTGACACAGGAAGTTAGGAAAAAYTTGGAGTTCCAGACCCTTGCAGGGCTTAATGACACTATTTCATGGTTCCCCTTATAGCCACATTAGTCACTAGAGGAGGTAAAAATGAAAAAGATTTTTTCTTCCACTCTAAAGCAGGATGTAACCCCAGCTCTAAAATTTGGTGTTTTAATATAGTCACTTCTATTTTCAGATTTTAATGTTGTTCGAACAGGCTTCCAATTTAGGAACAACAAATACCAAATCATTAGAAAAAGCAAAAGAAAGAAAGACAGACACACATATCAAAGTTAAAAGCAGAACAAGCACAGGAGAGGGCCCAGAGAAAGCATTTATTGCACCAGGAATGAGGGGAAGGGGCAATAACTTAGACCAACCTGAGAGGTTAAAAATCCTCTTTTTTATTTTAGATCTTAGGAATAAAATCAAGAAAGCACCAGATTTTCATCTCCATGCTAAGGAGAAATGACAAAGCGAAACGAGGACAAGAATGATCCTAGCTGCACAAAAAAAAAAAAAAACACCCTCACTCATATCCTCCCTGCTGATCCTGTAGGAGGGTCACAAGTAAACGTATTTCAATGCAATGAATAACTGCATACATCTTGTGCATGGATACATAAATATTAATGCTAACTTGCATTAATTTCTCCTTCATTTGCAAAGTAAATTATACAATCTTGTATTACTAAAAGGTTCATATTTTAAGTTTGGAGAAGCATTATTTCTCACTTAGGTCCCAAGTCATTAACCTGGCTGCTTTGCACTAGTTCATTTTGACTCTCCCTCACACACATTTCAATTTTAATTCTTAGAAGTCTGGTACTGAACTTAGAGGAACTTTCCTAATTTCAACAGATACGAAGAATATCTTTTATATTATTATGGAAAGGCAGAATATCTTTTATCAGAAATGCTAGAACAATAAAGAACGTATTTATATCTCTGGCTCATTTTTGAGAAAAAAATGCCTATAAATAGGACATTCTCTTTATTAAGTATTTCACTATTTGACCAATTTGGGGTAATATTTGAACAGTGGTTCCACAACACCGAACCAAAACTGGGTAAATTACCGCAAATATTTGGTAAAGCCCAAGCAAGTTTTTGCTTCACAAACATCTTCAAAAATTCAAATTTTGCTCACAACACTAAGCAAAAGTTTGCAAAAAAATCACTGACCAAAAAATGTAACAATCATGTTCGCTTAGAGCTAAGACATGCAAAATCATGTGTATAACCAATCTATACCTAAAGCCTTCCCAGTTACTTATTCAGACCACAGATGAACTTAACGGGTCCACAAATATAACTGGTTTTAGGAAATACTTTAAGTAAGCTAAATATAAAGAACCTAAAGAGAAATATGGACACTTTCTAAATATACTTCAAAAGAGGGAGTCATTTCCATGTCATTTTTAAGCCAAGAAAAGTTTTTCCATGGTGTTACAAAACCTTGAATGAAAGAATTTTATAAAAGCACGGGACACAACTTCAGTAACGCTGTTGCACTAGACTACAAATGAAATCTTGCATTCTGCCTCATGCTAACACAGGAATGTGCAAATATTTGTGTGCTTCATTGACAGCCTATTTCTTGACCCTCCCCAAATGGGAGCCGCTCATCATAAATGTTTGATTTTTGAATAACAAGAATCTTGACTTATGCTAGTACTTCCCAATTGCCTTTCAATGTGATCTTAGGGAGCTCTGGCACCATAAATCAAGGATTGGGAAAGGGAAAATGAATGGAAGTGTGTCCTACATGAACTCACTGCACAGGCGATTGCTTCTCAGACAGCTTGAACCAAGTCGCCAGCACAGCAGCTAAAAATAAACTGGGGGGACAAATTTCTTTGTCATCTTGGAGAAAAACACATAATTGAGGAGAAATTAAAAAAAAAAAGAAAAAAAGGAAAAGCTTTAGGAAGTCAACACTTAGTTAGAAGCGACTTCTCCTCAGACACTTGACATGGTTTGGTTGCCCTGTGCCCAACTAGGACGGCATGAACAGCGACCATTAATGGCACCAAGCAGTTCCTATCAAAAGTCACACTGCAGATACCCATAATGGTTATTGGGGTTTATAGTCRGTTCAATTGGGATTTTTTTCTGCCTAGTTCATTTAAATGGGTTATTTGGGACGATGGGGCAAGCCAAAGGATGGAAGAGCGGCTGCCTGGCATCAGAACAGGGAGGGAATGAGAGTGAAGGAATAAACACAAATGCAGAAGCTACTTTGCTGAACTTAGATGCCTCATGAGAGGGATAACAGACCTATTAGGTGGTAATTTGTTATTCTATAAAAAGAACTGCTTGTATTTTCTAACCTCAGGAACTACATTTTAAGATTTAAATTTCAATCTTAAATGGCAAATCTTGGGAACCTCTGTAAGTGTTTTTTAGCTCACGATGTAACACAAAGTTCCAAATAATATCAGTAAAAAGAACAATATGCTTCTGTCTTCAGTGTCAGATGCTAAGAAATTCTTTAAGGAATGTTAAAACATGCAGCAGCGTTCCTGTCTGCAGTAAGTCATAGATTTGTCAGTAATTTCCTTTAGGACAGAAGTAGTCTATTCATCTGAATACTTCAATGTCCACATTTTGCATTCATTGTTATTTTGTTCAAGCAATGAAAAAGGTCAAGTAACTTTTGACTTAGTTGCCCCCAAAACTAGAAATTACCTCCAAATAGAACAGTGATGGAAATATTACAATGTTGAGCATATGAACACTTGCATTACCAAAAGCCTGATTCCTCAAAAGTTTACCAAGCACTAAAATTCTGGTCTTGGGACTTTTCCACCAAAACCATGTGTATTTTACTCATGCAAGGTAATTTAAGGAAATCACATTTAGTAGTATGCTTACAATTTGAAAAATTCTATTATTAAAGCAAAATACCATCATCATTTTGTAAATGAGTTTCTAGATGGAGATCAATATTTTTTGAGGGGGAAGGAAAAAAAAAGGGAGGGGAAAATTGACAACCAAAGAAAAAGACAATAGAACAAATGAAGAATCTAACCTATTTAGCTTTTCAAATACCATTTCAATTCAATCAATTCACTCTTTCCACAAAGACATTTCTGCTTATGCAATGTATATTWAAAAAAAATGCAATTAGGCATAACAGCCTAACCAGCCATTCAGGCTTATAAATCCTGAAGCCTGAAATGCTTTTCCCAACTTCCTGGTGACAGCAAAGCAGCTCCTCAAAAGGTTGAGTTAGGGCCTGGCTTTCCAGATAATGAGGAAGAGCTTCATATTGGCAAAATCAAATATAATCAAAAATTTTAAACCTTCATTCTGAGTTTGCTTCATGATTTAGGTTTAAGAAACTAATGGCCTCTTCAGCAGTGACATTACTGTTTCGTTTACTCTGCTTTGGGTCTGGCCCCACATAGCTGATACTTCCTCTCCTCCCACTCCCCCCCCCCCTTTTTTTTTCTATTAGCACTTGCTGAGGAAAAGGTAAGACCCATGGGGGCATTGGTCTGTCTGGGAAACACACAGCTACCCCCTGCTAGCTCAGATTTAAGGCAGCAAAAAGGGGCAAACTACAAAGTAAACTGACTTCAGGAGAGTTTCATCATTTGTGAAAGAAGTATGTTCACTAGTCAACTTTAGTATTAAACTCAGATCTTCCAAAACCAAAACACAAATCAATTAATAAATAAGCATTAGTTACAATAAGGTAATAAGACTGTAAAGCAGTACCACAGTTCAAAGGCCTTCAGTATTATCTTACACTCAGCAGGGAATCACTGCCGGCTCCTCAAACACAAACCTCTTTCCTAGTTGGGATATCATCCAGATCTTACCTGGCATTTTTATCTTGAGTTACTCAGAATACTGACAAGCAGAGCAGTGTTGCACCACACAGGCAATAGGAACAAATACTCCAAATATCGACGTGGAAACGTGAAAGCGGCACCGAAGTGCAGCAATAAAGGTAGGAGCAAAGTGTGGGGGCATGCATGTGACAAGTAAAGTGTGTTCCACAAGGGACAGCCTGGCATGGCTTGAGAATTCATTTGTTACGCTGCACGGTGGGCCCAACATTTGAGTATCTCTACTGAGAAGCTCTGAAAGCAAAATAATTTATGGTAGACCAAGAGTAGCACTTTGGTGCCTTCCTTTTTCRTTTCAAACCCAAGTTGTCTCTTGAGATGTGCAGTGTATTTACATGCTCCGCACGAGTTTGTYTGAGTTAGTGACATCACATCTACCTGTTCCCCCCACAAAATGCAATCTCACATACAGACCTGAGTGACTAATTTGGAAGGCAGTCCAAGCATCATTCTTAAAATGTATTTTAAAAAGGCATGAGGTTTCACAGGTGTGTTAGGCTTTGATTTAAGAATGGCTGGATTCAAGTCAGAAGCGCTGTCYTTATAAAAATAGGCTTAATTTATTCTTCAATTTTTGTGCTTGCGATGAACTACAAGCGTAAATCAGTTTTCCCAAAGATAAGAATTAGTAGCATAGCAAAACACACTAAAAAAAATTAGTTAAATGAAAAATGAGATTTGTTAAATTCAACAAAAATCTGTTCCATGATACCCCCTCCCAACTGTCACTCAAGGTGTGTACATGAGCTTCTTGCACTTGGGGAGAAACACTATGTGAGGGATCAGGACATTTGAAGCAAGACAAATGAGAAATAATTTGATCAGACAAGTTCTCCTCATTACCACACCGTTCTTCTACATAGGACACTGAATTCCTAGGAGGGTGATCAATAATGCAGTCCCATTCTGCTCCTGGAGATCAGAGTATGTTTGCTACAGCAAAATAAATGCTGCAAAAGGAACAGGGGTTCAGGAGAGAAAAGATTATTAACGCTTTCCTTGAATAAAATAACAATCTTATTTCATTATAATTTATTCATCAGGATAAGGCTGAGATGCAATATCTTRTTTTCAGGAGGATACAAGAGACTAGGGAGAAAATTCTAACACATTCTTATCTGAGATCAATCTCCATTTCCCCAAATACACAGTATTTACATCAATCCTCACTTTCTCCATGTATATACCTTAGAACTGCAACACTTTTAAAACCTCAAAAGCATGATAGTCCTTTCTGCATTAACTGTGCCCATGTCGCACAGCAATGGCCATTTCAGGGGCAGCATCCTTCCTGTCCTCTAAGGCAGCAGAACCAACGGGCTCACACACAGCTGGAGACAGCAGCACATCCACCAGCAGTAAATCATAGCTGACAAATGAGAAACCTGTGAAGGCACCTACAACTGCCAACTGAAATAGTAAAAATTAAGTGAAAAATTCAACACACAGGAAAAAAARGGGGCTGAAAACTCAATTAACATAATAAGAGTTGGCTCAAGCACTTCTCTTTGTTTACTTTGAGGGCTAGCAATCTAATACACCAGCAGGATCTAAAAATCYAGTCTAAAGATCTAGGTGGTGTGAACGCTAATTTGATCACATTCCTGGGTATAAAGTCCAGTTATTAGTACATAATAAAATACTARATTCACATCCTGTGTTTCCATTTCAAAGACTACAGAGGAATATTTGAATTGCCTTTGAAAGTACTCTTATATGTTGCTCAMAAAAAAATTTTCAAAGTCTGAACCAGGACTAAGCCTCCAGCCTGCATGCACCTACACTCAAGTTCAATTTAACATTACTATTGCTTTTGATAAGACCTTCTAATGTTTTGGAATGAGTAGTTATAATACTCAATATCATAATATTGGCTAGCTTGAGTATACATTTAAGTTCCTCTTTTTCTGACTGCTTTTTAAATTATTTCCTTGTTTCAGTTTTCATCATTAAAAATTTCAGGTTCACKTCTGAGTTCCCATTCCCTCATTTTAAAAAAAGGCCTGTGCTGATCAGCAAGTATTCCACAAGAAGGTTGTATTTYGCAGGGTAGCTCCAAGGTCAGCAGCAGCCTGACTAGTATGTGGGACAAATTCAAACTGATATGTGAAGACACATCAAGAAACGTGCCAGACTGAAGTTACAGAGTATTTCTGTCAGTTTTAAGTGACGGAAAGCATTAAATTATACTTTAAAAAAAAAGAAAAGAAAAAAAAAAGCCCAAGACCTTTCCATATAAACAAATACAATTCAAGTGGCCCAAAAATCAAGCCAGGAAACAACAGTGACCTAAGCATAACTTGTTTTATACATTTGCAATTAAATTCAAATATAATTTTGGGAAAAAAAGAAACCACACCAGCAAAACAAATGYACAGCTAAAACAATACATACTATCAACAGCACCTACAAGAGTTTCTTCTACAGCATATTAAATAWTGATGCCTTAAAATTTGGTTTAATAGCTGTCTACAAAAGAACACGCAAGACTCAAGCAGCTTAGTGTTATTAATATCAAAAGGAGCTGTGCAGACAGACCCGCTTTAGCCTAGGAGAACCTCAGAAATAAGGTGACAAGTTGGTTAAAGCTCTAATTTGCAAGGAAGCCGGGCCGTAGGAGAGGTTTAGGTCTCAAATTCACACCTGACACTTGAGGCAAGTCTTTTCCAAAGTCTTTCCTTCCTAATCCACACAGATACCTTACAAACTTGTTTTAAAGATAACGTATCACAGCTTCATACAGCCATTTCCAACTCTCAAAGTACCACAACAGAAATGATTCAAAACAGACATGCTACTCTGAAAAAGACCTGTTATAACTTTAAAGAAAACATGCCTTATCACTGGCCTGCCTGGGCTTTGAAAACAACTAAAACCAGAGCTTTAAGTTGCAAGTTGGTTAAGGATTTAAAAGGTTGACTCCAAGTGCTGCCCACAACAGAAATTTAGATGTGATTTCAACAGGATAGCGCTGGAATCTCTAATGCAAACAAGTGCAGAAAACTCTATATTTTTGATGAAGTCAGAAGAAAAATGCAGCTAGAAAACAGAGTAAAAAACTATGACTTTTCTAAACTAAACTGAAAAGATTAAAGTCATCCATAAGGCTCTTTTGTCCTTTCAAAAGCAAGAACTATACGGCACTTACTTGGTGCCCCTGTACCTGGAAATACTGCTTGCTAGCTTCATGGGAGGCAAGTCCACCATGTGGTCCTAGATCTACTTTGCAGATTAGACCTGTAATTTCCTAATAAAGCCCACACGTGTGACCAAATTTGCCCTTTCTTACCCTAAACTCACATCAGTAGCTACCTTGGTGACCTCTAACGTTTCGGGGAAATGAAGCAGTTAAGCAAGGTTCTGAATGTGCAGACAAACTCAACTAAGCAGAAGCAGCAAGAGAGAGTACAGGGTGGCTTCTTACCTGAAACTTTGTTTCTGGGCTTCAGATCCACCAATCCAGAATGAAAGGGGATTCGAATGGGGTTTCCTTCTCAGACTTGTCTGTTAAAAGAGAGCAGCCGATCATCTTCAGCTTGGAGCATCTACTTCTTGCTTGAACGAGTTCCCCATTACGTATTCCTAACGCTAGACGGGAGACAAGGCAGCCTAGGGACCCTCACTGGGGCAGCAGTCACTAAATTAGTGGGATTGGTGGATCTAAGACAAAGAAACTGATGCTGGCCTGAATCAACCAAGCCAGCACAAACACTCTGGGGAAGAGCTTGCTCTGCACAGAGATTAGGATGGACAAGAAGGAACTACAAGGTAAATCACAGAGCGACTGCTGAGGCTCCAACTGCTGGCTTAAACATGCACCACTGACTGCCAGGTGTTAACATACAGATTTTCAAAACAGTTTCACAGCATAAGGGTCTGCTAACTTGGCCACATGCATGTCCCAAAGCACTTTACTGCAATTACTATCAACCTTCTTTCTGACTCCAGCCAGTCCAACTTTCCTTACACACCAGCAGCACCAAGCTGGAACATTCAAGACACTTTATGACCCAAAAGATGCAAAAATTCAATAAATTTTCAGTATCACTGTGGTTCTGAAAAAAAATTTAGAAATAGGACAGTAAGATAAGACATAGTGTTGCTGACGGGATGGGAAACATCACTCTTCAATCTCCGATTTAGATGAAAAATTATTTCATGCAGTGCTTTCGGTAGCATACCGAGGTATAAAAAAGACTAAATTAGTTGAAATGAAGTAACTTGAGCAGTAATATCTTAGAGAAGATGGAGTCTGCAGAATGCTCTTTCATCTAACAGAATTACAGAAGCACATCATAGAGACTAGAGCGTGCACTACCAAAGAGCTGGCTATAAAGCCTAAAAAATATTAGGGAAAACAGCCAGAAACAGCACCATGCTCTCAAGCAKAATGCTGCCAGATCCAGAGCAAAAACACTACCACTTCCTCTCACGCTTCTCCTTTCCTCAACAGCCTCTCCCGAAAACGAATTGAGCCTTTTTTAGTGCCCCAAAACACAMGCACAGACAGGGATGGAAGAAACCACTGCTATTTGCCGCTGGGCCAGTTGAGCGCAGTCAGGTCCGTGTCTGTCCAAGAAAGGAAAAGCTACATTGTGGGCTGATTTTGTGCTTATCAAGAATAAATTAATAGTCTATTATAGAACTACATCTCAAGGACAAAGCAGCGCTCAAGTTTGAAGCGCCCAATCTATGATTCAGGAGGCTGCCAAGGAAAGAGATAGGATGTCAAGGCGCGTGACTCAGAAGTGCAGAACTGCCACCCAGCTCAGCAACAAGACCACTAAAAATTATATAAGTGTCCCGATTTGCTAAGTAACAGAGCCAGGGAGATTCTAGGAGAGGCACTTCACCACGAGGGCTTTCCTTAAAGTTACTTGGTAGTGTTACAATCCAGATCTGATTTTCCTCTTGCGGAGGAGTGGAGTGATGGAGACTACTTGAATATCAAGTTTCCCGATTAGTCCTTTGCTGCCCAGATAGAATTCCTTAAAAAGYATCTCTAGCAACTACAATCTGTAATTCTAAGTTAACGGTTTTTGCTAATTTGACAAACAGATTCCAAACACAGATTTTCACAAAGCAGCATATATTTTCTCTGGACACGTTTAAATGGGCATGACCGAAAAGACTACAAGTTGTCACCGGGCAGGTCATCTTGACATACAAACATGCACCTCAGGGAAAGAAACACAAGTTGTCACACCTTATTTTACACCAAAACCCAAGATTCAAGAACCTTTCAACAACTCAAAAGGGCCACACAATTTGCAAGGCTGCGTATGCAGCTGTCGTACTTCCCTAAGCCACTGAATGAACAAAATTTTGCAACTCTGTTACAGCTAAAATCTGACCYCAGCAGCTGTTTACAGTTCATACAGAGCGTGTTGGTCTCTAGTCCCAGCAATGGTACCTACCTAGATCCTATCATCCGGATCTCTATTTGTACAAAGCTGAGCTTTTCTTTGAGCCCCAGGGAAAGCTTCAGTGTTTCAGGGTAGGTAGAAGTACAAGGATGCAGCTTCCTGGGGGGCCCTAGATTAAGAAAGCAGGGAAGAAGCAACATGGTTTTTTATTTAGCCTGAGTTAGAAGCAAATTAAGTTTTCAAAAAGAGACAAGGCTTTTTGTTAGTAAAACACAAGAGGAGTTGAGTTACTTTTGCAATATCTGGTCTGGGTCATGTACTACATTGGGAAGYGTGTGGAAAGTAGCACAGGAAAATCAAGTGGGTTGTCAAATGTTACACCATGGAGGGCTACATACATCGCGAGTTTGGGAAGGATGGGATTTTCCAGAAGGGGATTTTCACCGAACAATAAAGTGCTATCAATACCCCAAAATCAAACTGAAAAAAAAAATCAAATTATATAACATAAACAGTGGCATTAGTGTAAAGAAAACACCAGAGAAAATAAAAGGTAGAATGTAAGTATTGCTATTAATCAGCATTAGTCTAAATCACTCTGTAAAARACTCTCATTTCTCTCCAATTTCCCCCTTTAGAAAGTAAAAGACTTGCCACAGAGCAGCCCTATTACAACCAGAGCCTCCTGCTCTCTCTCCTACACATCCCTCTTCTCCTTGGCACACTCACTGCAACATCCATTCYGTTTTCAGCCCAGAAAGCCTGTGCTACTGCCCAAGCTCTCAAAGCAGCAGCTCAAAGCTGGGCCCAAAAACGCCAAAGCAATAATGACCTCTAAACTTGGCAGCAATAAAACGTAACGCACCAAAGGACAAGCAGCGAGTTCATTTGACAAGCAGCGAAGGTGTTTTAGAAAACRCACATGAAATGGAAAGATACAGCCAGTCTTTAAACAACATACGTGGGGGTCTCTAAGAGTAAAGAGTCAGGTTAGTTGACTTGGTTAAAAAGGAGTGCTTATTGGTGACTCGAATTTTTAGCAGCATTCACAGCTCTGCTGGAARAAAACACAGTAAGGATGGTCTGAAATGCAGAAGAGGCAAACATGCATTTTGCAGCTTTTTAAAGGAGCGGCCCTCAAGTACGTCGGAGGGGACAGTGGGAACACACAGCGGCACGTCTGCATTGATGGGATCTCATCCCCCAGCAACAYAGGATTTAAGAGCACAATTCTGGACATTACAGTCCCACCACACTACCCCAAAAATATCCAGCAGTTTGCAAATTCTAACAGGGATTTTTTCAGGCAATAAGATGACTTTGCAGCATCTTATTGCTCAGCATGATTGCAAAAGCTGGAAAAAATAGTAATCTGTGAAAATTTAACAGTGAGGCAAAAATCTCCGCATCTCAAACAAGATTTCAAAAATCTCTGGTAAAACCTTTAGTCTCATRAAGAAGCTGTAAGCTTCCTCCATTAAGCTATTATAAGCAATTTAGTTTCACATTTTTCCTTCCAAATGGAGCATCTGTAGTTTCCCTTCATCTGTACAAACTGATGGCCAGCCAGGATTTCAGATTTTTAATTTGTATCCTCTGTTCTGCATTTTTGTATTCTCTATGTCCCCTCCCAATCCCATTTTCTCACTCACGCTCTGTTTCAAAGAACCCTTCCCCAAAAAAGGCAGCTTTCTGCACTCCTGTTCACTTCCCTCATTTCACATCATTCTGCTGGCTCAGAGCTCGGTTGTCTCGTTCAATTCGTTTTCTTAAGCTCTTCCTTCCCATTTTTCTGCACTGCTGCCAAAGTCGCAGCAATCCCTTCTCTTCATAGCCTTGTCCTTCCTCTTACAGGCACCGCTGAAATGGGTCTGTCAGTGTGACAGCCCCTGTGGCAGTGCAGATCCAGTGTCCCCTGCCCCAAAGGCTCTTCCGTACCTTCCCAACAACCATCTCGCTGTGAGATTCCTACCTCCTTAGATTCCCACTCCAGCCATTTTGCTTTTTTTCCCCTTTGTATGAAGCTATCCAGCATCTTAGTGGCTGCCCATTTGCACATCTGATATGCAGCTTTCTGCCCTGCTAATTTAACTCCTGTAGGTCACAAAAAATAGCTGCAAAACCGACTGTTTGTGCTACAAAGTGAACATATAGGTTTCCAAACACTTTGTTGTATTTGAGCTTGGATAATACCTCCCTTCCTTCAGATGCAAATAGGACCACTGTGCATCTGTACCTTTATCACTACAAAAGTAAACTCTTTGAAGAATTACYTCAAAACTATTTTGAGTACAAACACATAAAACCTTCAAATAAAAAATTTAATACAGTATGAGCACTTGTCAGTTTTATTCCCAAACATGGTATTTTCATAACCCTTTCAYACTGCTACCACTGAGCAGCATTACACTGAATTTAACCTGCCAAGTCTGCAGCACAGGGATCTGCTTGTAGAAGTGCATATGCATCAAGGGCACTGGCGAAGACGGATGATGATAAGCTCAGTAAATGAGAATATTAGTACACACTTGGCTTCCTGCTTCAGTAATCATGTCCAATAGGTGTCTGTGGGCACAAGAGCTGAAAAGAAAACACTGTTTTTTAATGCTCTCCGTATCTCATGCTGCACAGCTCATCCCAGAAACATGCACCTTTTTATCCTGTTTACAAGGACCATATTTTCCTGACTTACGTATTCATTCACAAGCACATAAGTGTAAACTAAGATGCCAGAAATTTCCTAACTTTAAAAGCCTACTGGTAAAACAAACGTATGGTTCAGTGAAGTCGTTGAATAAAGTGAAAAACATCAGGTTTTCARCAAAGTATTCAAGATAAATACATACAATGCAGTGGATGAAACTGAGCATTACAGATTTTTTTCAACAATTTAGAATTTGCAGCTTGAAAAAAACTTTTTTGCAAATCATTGTTGTTGGCATTTCACCCTAAGAAGAAAAGGTTGTTTCTTTAAAAGAGCAAAAAGACAGCAGTTACTCAATTTCACAAAGAAAAATCAAAGCCAGGAAAGAAAGAACCCTATCAATCATTTCAGCTGGTCCTCCATCTGTTCCGGATTACCTCATTACTACTCATTTTCCAATAATTAGTCCATTCACACAAAGCATTTAGCCCAAACTGTGCACGTACTAAGATATCTAATGACCATCCTGCCGGAGACGCTGTTAGTCTAAACCTCTACCTCCTGCAGCCAAAAAACATGCCACATTTCCAGGTCTTGGGTTTCTCAAAGTCACTTTAGAGGTGATGGGCACCTAGCCTATAGGAAACCACAAGCAAATGGAAGCCATGAGGTGTCATAACTAGACTGATTGTTTATCACCTAAAATCAAAAACCTACCAACATTACAAAGACCAGAAGACGGTATCTACAATCTTAAGTTGTCCCAAAAGATACGTTAACTTCAGATGGAGCTGATGCTTCATATGGCAAATGAAAATTGCCACTTCAAAACCTTAAAATATTTCACTCGGATTCCAGCTAAAAATAGAACCGTATTATTTCCATCACTGATTTTTCCTTAAATAAATGCAAATGATCTATGCAGCTCAGGCACAGTTTGGAGCGAGAACATGACRTCCAGAAGCTCCCGTGTAATTAGCGTGTTGACATCTTGTGTCTTGTTTATCAGACACTCAGAATTACACTTGCTTTGCTCCCGGAACTTCTGCATCATGCACTGGCACCTGCATCTACTAGATCTTCACCTTTGGYATTGCAGGGAAGCAACCAAGTACCAAAAGTGCATAAAATGCAGTATTTTGTATCAGAGAGACATACAACACCTGGCTTTTAGTAAACAAACCTTCTTCCTTACRAAGACATTCTCAAGCACAGAAACACTGAAGTCTTTCATGGTGAGATCTCCCCTAGTTTATGGATATTTTCCACTAGTGCTAACAACTGATAACAATTTGTATATAGTGCTGAAATCACATCATTAATATTGCCTCTTTTTCTGTTTTGTTTAGTTAAATAAATCTTTCAGAAAATCTCATCTTCTACAGTACATAAAAGCTGCACGCCTTTTTGGGTCACATTTTCATTTACAAATGATTTTGAATGAATTTAGTGGAACATGTGAACTCAAGTGCTTCTATACAAGCCTAAACTAAGAGGGAAACTATATTCAACTACCAGCTACAGTGAGTGTTACAAAGTACCATTTTCTATAGAAAAACTATGAAACACGTTATTCATCCTATTAAAATACCATATTTAGGAAAGAGGTAAAAATGTTTCTTAAACCTCCTTCCCCAACATTTCCCCCTCCTTCCCATGTTAATAACCCCAATATTTATCCTTTTGCTAACACTTTCTTCAGGATCAGATGCGAACAGAGGCCAAACAATTACCAGCATTCAAAAGTTGTATTTGCTTCTGTTTGTGGGCAACCGGTCACAAATAGAGCAGATATCTAAAAATGGAGGGTGGTTACAAAGAGACAAGCAAGGAACTTACATGAGGCCCATGTACCTTCCAGCCTCAAAGTCTATTTTAGAACCTCACATAACCCACAGCCGTGGTGACCCTCCATTACAGGTAGGAGAAAAAAAGCCACTAGAATTCACTTTATATGTTTGAAATTTAAAGGCCATCTTTTCTGTAGAGGACTTGTTCTGTAAGAGATGCCTGCACAGCTGCCATTGGCCTTAACACTGCAATCTGCTAATGTGCAAACAGTGCTGAGAGCACCAAGTTTTAAGTGCAGGATCCAGAAATCAATAGGGATCAAGAAAGCAAGCTCATTAAGAGTAGCTTTTAAGCCTAGAATCTCTGTAGTCAAAAAATAAAATAAATGCCTGATTTGGAAAAAAAAATGTATATATGTATTTTGTTTCTTAACAAAAGACAGTACTCAAAGGAAGCTTAAGTTTTCCAGGGGAGTTTGATTAGCAAGAACTACACTACCTGGAATTAAAAAAAAAAAAAAACCAACCCTGATATCTCTACTGAACTCCATACACCTGCCCAGAAAGCCTCAAATGCAGCATTGGAGCTTTACATCCAGTTCTGCAGGACTGCATGGAATTTTATATGGAAAAGCAAATTCAGTTTATGGCAAATGAACTAGCAGGAGTCATTTTTTATGTTTTTCTTTGCTAGTTTCTCTCAGACCTGAACTTAACTCATTTTTTCCTCCCTGAAGGCAGCTCCCTGCACTCCTCCCTGATCAGAGAGACCTACGCATTCCCTGTATTAAAGAGAAAATAAAGCAAGGCGGGGGGATATAGGGAATGGGAGAAGCCTCCCGGTTCTGCCACCGGCGGGGGGCCCGGACCAGGAGCTGCGGGAGGGAACGGGGGAGGCGCGGGGGGAGCGCGGCCCGGAGGGGCCGGTGGCGCCGGATGCCGCAGCGCCCGGGCCGCCGCATAGGCGGTAGCGCGCCTCCCCCGTCGCGCTCCGGGCTACTTCCCCTCCTCGCTTTTTTTCTTTTTTTTTTTTTTCCATATTTTTATATTTTCCTCTTTCCGCCGCGCGCGGGGATGGCGTCCGCGGCCCCTCATGGCGGGGCGCGGGCCGCGGCCTTTGTGCGGCGGCGGTGGGGGCTGCGGCGGGGGCGGCGCACTCACCATGAGCTCGATGGTCTTGTCCTCGATCACCGAGTCGGGCTCCATGGCGGCGGGCAGCTCCGCCGGGCGCCGCTCCGCCGGGCGCCGCTCCGCTCCGCGCCGCCCGCCAGGCCCCGCCGCCA
>PTEX01000102.1:1931137-1958543 GCA_003342815.1 Eudromia elegans
GGCGACACCCGCCGAACCTAACGGGCGGCTGGGAGGACTACAGCTCCCAGCAGCACCCGCGTCCATACTGGACGGCGGGGAGCGCGGGGCACGCCGGGAAACCCCTTCTCCCCGCCGCCCCCCGCCGGTGGCGGCCTCCGCGGCGGGCCCTGTCGCTCACGCGGCGCCCCGAGCGCGATGGCGCCGCCAGGACGAGGCCGCGAGGGGCCGCGGCCAGCCCAGAGGCCGCCCAGGATAGGGCAGGGAGCCCTGGCCCGACGCGAGGCCCCAGCGCGCAGGTAGGAAACCCTGCCCTGCGARGCCCCGCGCGGGCACCTGGGCGCGGGAAACATGAGGGCCCGGGGCGAGTTTGAGGGAAGTGCGAAAAGGGGGGGGGGCGGTTCCCGCTAAACCGAGAACGACTCTCGGCTCCGTTCCCGCGTGCAGAGGCCTCTGCTTGCGGCAGCCCTGGATCCTCCTGTGTTCCCTGCAGCGGGCAGGCGGCCCCGCGTGGATGGGGCCTCTCTGCCCGCTGCAGGATCTGAGCAGGGACTCAGGTAAAYGTTGCGTGAGCAAGGCCTAAACAGCACGGGAAGAATAAACTGGTGCCCTCGCCATAAGCAGCTMTCAGGACGGGCCAGGTGCAGGGAAAGAGCTGAGTGCAAAGGCTAGAAAAGCAGTGCGGACACACRGTGCTGCCTGCAAGGAAACATGGAAGCACCGAGATCGGGGTCGCACGCACGTTTCAACCTTGTGAATTGCCTCCTGCGCTCCTAGAAACGGGCTGTGGGCTCTGTCTCCTCCATGCAACCGCGTGGGATGCGGATACGGCTGCAGGCAGCAGGGACAGGGACACGGAGATGGCRGCTGCTTTGGGTTACCAAGGTCAGACAGGCCTGAGTCGGTGACACAGCAGCCACCGGGCACCGTGATGGGCATCGGAAACGGGAGGCAAAACTGTCAGGAGCAGCAGCCTGGCATGACCGCACTAGGCAGCGTGGGATGGAAGGGGGATCAGGAGCTTTCATGCCAAGCATTTATTTCCCTGAAGGATCCGTTTAAACCTCCTCACAATTTATCAGGATACGGAACTTGGACAAAGGGAAATTGCACAACGCACATCCTGCTTTATGGTACACTGATGTCAGAAGAAATGTATTTTAAGCATATTCATTAAAAAATTGTTAAAAGAACASTTGTGAGGCCTTCACTTCTTTTGTAGAAATCAAAAATATAACCCAAGACCAGCAGGTCTCCCTCTCCCTGAACAACTGCCCTTGCTTAATATCTTGGGGAGCAAAATAAAACTTTGACATGCCCTGAAAGCTGCCACATTCTCACAGGTCTAAATCCAGTGAAGGCCAAACACTCAGCCAGCATTGGGCACTTGGCCAAAATCTCTCTGGTTAATACTAGAAATGGAGCACTRCTAATGTCAGTGCCCACTAACCCTTATCCAGACACGCTCCATTTCCACATGAAAAAAAATGAGGGCTTTTTTTCCATCAAACCCGGAAACTCAGACTGACAGCTGAGCTGAATTCTTTCCACCTTTACATCACTGTCTATAAGGAAGGACTTGCAGCTCAGGTTATACTCAGGGTTACATGTTATATAACTCCATTGACCTCTGTAGGTTTATAACRATGTCACTGAGAATCTGCTTCCGAAGCACATGGTGGAACAAAACCCTGCTTGCTTTTTGCTCTGTCTCTCTTAATGTGTTCATTCCAGAGACCAAACAAGCCAGCAGATATTTATTTGTACCACCAAAGTCAAAAATCAGCATGTTTGGTCCTAAATATACACAGGACACAGATTTGCTGAGCAGGACGATGCCATTCTGCATCGGCGCTTTCCAAAGTTCAGCTGTTCACCCAGGCTGGTTTTCTGAATATGAACAATTAGAAGATTGTTCAAGTCGCATGAAAAGCAACCAGTGCAAGAGGCAAAAATTGCTCCATTTGAAGCATGAACCTGGAGTCTCACACTGACAACTTGCACAACAGCAGCAAACGCAACAGAACCAGGTGTGATTCTTTGGGGCATGAGATGTCAGATGGAACTCGAGTAAATAGCTACATTTTTAATCACAGTAACAAAAAGTATTGCTGTGGTATACAAGAAAGACTGTTAAGAATATTGAAAATAACTAAAGAGAGTGTTAAACACCTAGAAAAGCGAGACCAGATGATAACAGAGTCTTCCATAGCTGCAAACTGAAGTGAGTTTGTTTCTGAGCAAATTGTAGTTATTAACAAGAGCTGATCAAGACTTAAATTCTTCTCCTAGAAAAGGTGCAATAGGATGAATGAAGAATGTGACTTTTGATATAATTAGTCCGGTACATAAAAATACTCCATCAAACATTCAATTATGCTAAAGTTCAAGTGCTTTGTTTCTGTTGAAATATTAACATTATTACAATAACCTGGAATATGGCTGCATGTGTATGCTCCAAATTCTGGTTAATTCAGCACCGTATCAACACGTCCTCAGTCTAGGTGTAACTCCCTGTTTTGCTGACAGATCMAAGCCCCAGATCTGCACATCAGCAAGCCAGAAGCAAAGCCAGTCATTAAGCTTTAAGGATGACCTTATTCAGGTGGAAGCACTGGGCTAGTTTCGGCCTAAGGGAACTTGTTCTGCCAGTTTTTCTGCAAAGATGGGGAAGTGGGACAGCCCCAGAGCGAGGGAGACGAAGGTACCTTTGTGTTGTGCAACAGAACAAGTTCTGGACAGGAGCAGAGCCTGGTTTTACCGTTGGAAGATCCTCTTTAACCATGGTGGCAGCTGAGGTTGAAGGAAGGTGATCTGGAGGARGAAGAAAGTGCTGCTCCATTGTTAGGAAAACCATAACAGCAAGGAGAGATGTCTAGGCCTTTCAGAGGACCATGCACATGCTCCTTCCCTCTCCCTGGGTAATGTGACAATTAAAGCAAGGAAATAAGCATATGCATCTTATGGGTCTTGTCCTAAAGATACCCAAGGAAAGGTATCTGGGCATGCCTGGAGACACCTGTCAGCCCATAGACTCCTCTAAAACAAATTTCAGGACCCAGAGTACAGAAATACAGCTAAAATATGACCCAATTTTTTTTAAGTCCTCACATTTTCTCCATGTTATAACATGATTTATTTCCAAGGCACCTCAGCAAGGTCTCTTTCTTTGGTCTCCAGCTGCATGGTCTACACTGTTAAAATCTGTTMAGTCCATTCAGCATTGCCCATATTTCAGGCATCCCACTCGACTTTAAACACCCCACAGCACTGGGGTAAAAGGAGGGAGAGGGGATTGGGACATGGAGAAATGGAAGGACCAGCTGGCTAGCGGAAAGCTGCGGTAGCTTTGCACCAGGCCACAGAGAATATAGGGGGGAAAGAAAAGACTAAGAAACAAGTGGGGACAGAAGTCCCAACTGGCATTTCCTGTGGAGCTATTGGGTGCTAAACACTCAAGTGAGCGTTTGTTGCTGTTTCAGAGAGATACTCTGCATCCAAAAAGTGGTGGTGCTAGCTTTGGTTTTTTAAGCAATGAGTAAAACAAACAAAGGGCAGATTTATAACTACTCCTGCAACTGCTGAATAGCAGATGCAGCAGCTCCTGTCAGATGCCACAAGGATATCGGCTCTTCCTCATGCCAAAATAAACAAGTTACGGGAGAGCTTATGCCAAGTGAGGGGCATCAAATGAACACCAGACTTCAGGGGCACAAATCCTGCAAAGCCCAAGCTCGGCAGAAAATTGACTGATATTTCCCTTATCTTCACAAACCAGAATGGAAAGYGGCTGAAGTTGGGCTGAGCGCACGTGGCAGCTGCAGCCCTTGAACGTGCAGCAGTCCCAGCTACGGACAGGGCTCTCACAGGCACCACATCCCTCCCTGGGAAACCTCTGCACAGGGGATTTACAGCATGGAGGCAGGAATTGGCTCTGGGCAGAGAAGACCACTCGTGAACGAGGAGGATGGGACAAAAAGCAGCATGAAGAAGGGCACAGGAGGAGGTTCTGACCTGCAGGGCGTCCTGCCAGGGAAAGCCCCTTGGCTCAACACCCTGGTTTCTCATTCCCAATGCTTCAATAAAGATTTGGTGGTAACAGAGAAGGGGAAAGGAAATCCCCACTATGCCCACGTGGCCTTCTGCTCCTGTCTCACTCAGCTTGGTCTCACGCTCCTCRGTGTCTCCCAAGAGGGAGCAGAAACCACCTCTCAGGTGTGATGACACCTGGGGCTCACACAGCAGCTGATGTTAACATAAGCATGTGAAAACTGTTAACATAAAACCCCTGCAGCATCCACRCTTGCTCTCCAACAGGGAGCAAATTCTCCTCTCACATGCACATAACAAAGAAATTTGAGCACATACAGCTCAGAAAGATGTCTGGAAATTACTTAAGGGGGTGACAGCTTTGGATTATTAGAAAACAGCACCCAAAGGAAGCTGAGTAGCTCACCCACAGTGCGGGAACAGCACTGCCTGTCCACAAAAGGCGATTTTTCTCCCCTCACCTGTACTAACAGCCCCCCTTTCACTGCTATGTCACTGCCTGAAAATAAAAATAATATAAATAAAACAGCACTAATAAACTAGCAATAAGTCTTTGTAAGCAAATGTTGAGTATCAGCTGCTTTCCCTGTGGTGCCTCAGGCGCTGTTTGCTGCCGGCAGCACCGTCCTTGTGTGCCCAGAGCCTCATGCATCGTCTTGTCCCTGGGAGCTGCCCTTTCCAGCACTCTCTTACCTTGGAGTGGCAGCTGGATCTGGGCAATGGGCAGAACAGCCACCAAAGAGCAGCAGGAATCTCGGACACATGGAGGAAGCTGCAAACAAGCCTGGCTGAGACCTTCCTCTTTGATCCAGGGAACAGCAGCAGCACTGGGAGCCTCCAAGCACAGGAGCAGTTTGTCCAGGAGCATACTGGTACTGGGGACCAGGTTGGCCGCGCTGCAGCAGGAACGTGAAGCACCGTTTCAAGGAACACCTGCCCTAGCAGTGAGGAGGAGAAATGTTGGGTTAGAGACCAGCTCTGGTGGGCCTCAGCTCCCAAAGCAGTGCTCTGGAAAGGGCAAGTCCCGTCTTGATCACAGTGAYACAAAAAAAATATTCAAGTGTTGTCCAAATGTCCAAACATGTGGGACCACCTTAATGCTGAGCCAGGGAAGGAGTGCTGTAGACTCACCCTATGCCAAGCAGAAATCCAGCCGTCCTTCCTGAGCATCCAGCACATGCAGCTGAGTGAGCTAGAGCCCTGGCTGCTGCTGGGAAGGTTCTTGGGCAGCAAGAAGAGGCTGCCCGCCCGCTCTAACAGCCGCCCGTGCAGGGCTCACAGCAGATGGCCTGCCTGACACATGCCCCATGGAGCTGCAGAGCAGGACTCGGCCTCTCAGCCTCAGCGTGGAGCAGCCCCAGGGCACCCTGAGCCTCCTCTGTGAGGCTGCCAGAGGAAGCAGCTCCACGGAATGCCATTTCTCTAATGTCCATCATGTGAACATTGGCTCCCTCACAGCAAAACAAGCTAAGGGCTTGCAGCACACCAGGCATGACCAGCCTGCCTGCCCTGTGGATGCAAACCCGAGTCCTCTCATAGGGTTTCCTGGGTTTTCTCCATTGCTGTCACTAAAGGTGACAGTTTTGGGAGTGCTTTTGTTTTGAGACCCATGCCTGATGCTATCTGCAAGCAGCAGCTGCTCCTGCCCTACACACTGACTGCTGGGGCTTCTTTACTAGGTCCCAGTCTAAGTTTGATGCTTCTATCTGCACCACTGGCTGCTCAGATTTCTGCTCTTTGCACTTGCAGCAACCCAAAGTGCATGCAGCCAAGTGCTGTTGACACAGAAATGTACAGGAGAAGATGCCCTTTTTCCCTAGCCTGCAGGATCCAGGCACATGCTCCCACCTGCAACAGTGGAGATCAAAGACAGAGAAGCACTGAGTACAAAAAAACAAAAGGTTTTCAACCTCATGAAGTTGAAAACCTTGGGAAGTTTCAACCTAGAGCTCACCAAAGGCAGTTCAGCCAGAGAAAATCCTATTGCAGCCTATGTAACATAACAGCAAGAACAGCCAGAAAAGCTATAGGGATCACACCTAGCTATGTTCTGGCCCTGTGGCAGGACAGGGGGAGAGCAGATGAAACTTCAAAACTCCAGCACTGACCTGAAGCTGGCACAGACCTGAGCAAAACAGGTGTTTCCTGCACTAGAAATATAAATGAATCAGGAGTCCATGCTATATTCTTAAATATGGTTTAATACTCTTCTCCATTTCTGTACATCACAACACCAAGATATCACTGCTTGGGATCTCTCTGCAGAGGCTATATAGTATGCGAAGGCTAGGATTTTTCACCCCCGTTTAATGTGTTTGTATGTGTAAGTGTAATACATATCAGTATATATTGATATACACATCAATATATAATGCAATATATATCACTGAAGAAAACACATTGATTAAAGAAATACAAAAATTTGGCATCATTTCCAAACTTAAATAGTAAAAATAAAAACTACAAAAAGGAGCTGCATACCCTAATGTATCATGTGAAACAACAAGCAGTATATTCGAAAATGTAAATTTACATCCAATTTCTCTGGTCTTGTCATGTCACATTAGACCCATTTACAATGGCAGAATCCAGAACATACCGCATTGAAGCCCACAGCCCTGCTCAAGCTCGAGTTGCTGCATGTTTACAGCACTCGGTCACCTTCTACGAGAGATTCCAGCTTTGATGCAAAAATGACAGCAAAACCATCTGCCAGATTAGAAACCAGGGTTACAAACTGTATCATTCACTTGGACAGGAATTGTGGACCTCCAAGTACAGTGTGGCAGAAGTTTTAAGACAGGCTCCCATTCTGTTAAGTGAAATGGGGTTATTGGAAAAACAGGCAGGTAGTAACTTGGGAACAGCAGCTGCTTCTGACTGRTGCACCAGGAGAGACAGCGGTGGTGCAGAACAGAGCTATCAGGCACTGGGCTGTGTAAGTGCCCATCCGAGAGCCCAATAACACAGAAAGAGGCAAGATTTGTGCATTATTTCCTGCCAACGCTAACGGCACCCTCTGCCTGCAGAACCTGAAAAGCCCTTCGCCATTTCTGGCAGTTTACACTGCATCCTATATAGCATGCTTGACAAAAAAAGCTTTCTCAAGTCTTGATGCAAAAGTTTTAACCCATTCAGGGCACATTAGAGTTCAGCATCAGATTTACAGGACACTTGTCAAGTCAACAGGACAGACTTCCTTAGTGCTAGGAAATGGATGCCCCAGTGGGGTGAGCTGAGGTTCAACATGTTATGTACTAAATGCTCCAAATGCACCAGGACTAAGGCTTCTGTCAAGGACTCCACTCATTAGTTAATCCTGTAAAATACCCGCTTCCAGTACAGAACTGTGGGTTCAATCAAATTCACATAATCAAGGAAACCTTACGCAGTCCTAAAGCAAAACAAAAATAAACAAAATAAAAAAACTTGCTGAGGAACAAAAAGCAAAGTGTACCTTACTTCACTTAAATTGCATGTTTATTTTTGTAAAGACTGAAAAAAGAAGGCTGCACCACTCAAATCCAAATTAAGCCTAAGACTTCAGCAGCATTTTCATCGCAATCAATGAAGTGCGTTTCCTAGTTTGTAAGAGCAGTGCTCTGCAAGTAGATTAAAGTACTTTTTGGCTGGTAAGCCTCCCCAAACCATCTGAATTTGCAAGCCACACCTCATAAGCTGGCACTCTAGACAAGTGCCTTCTCATTCTTGCAAAGCAAACAAATGGCTCCCATTTTGTTATGTTTCTTCTTCTGCAGTCTAAGCTGAGAATGCCATGTAAATGGGTCGTGTCGCTGCCAAATGCAGCAATTGATTTCTCCAATCAAAAGTAAAAAGAAACAAACCAGTAGGATCTTACTTCTATTAATTTTTGAAGGAAGAGGTTTACAGCAGTTAATGTATCATGAAGGTTAAAAAAATCATTTTCATAAAAGACAAGAGCAACCAATTTCACCATTGAGTAAAAGTAAAAACTGGGATTCCTTTTAAATTAGTCCCAAGTGGCATATAGGAACTTAGTAGTTTGCTGCTGTACTGACACTATGACAAATCAAAGTGTAGGGTTTTGCTTTTTAAATCCAATGCTTGTGGATCAAGTTCTGGAAATGTTCCAATTCTAAGGCAGGGATCTGTTGTGTTTTCCACCATGAGTTTGCTCCTTGGGTTGGATGCTGGAGGGGCGAGGCACATTTTGCCGGACCCAGGTCGACTACCTAGTAGTCATCAAGGTCAAAAAATTCGTCGTCTCCTCCTTGGTATTCCATTCCCTGGAAGTCCACTCGGTACCGCAAGATACCTAGGAAAAACAAAACACTTCAGCTTCGTCAAAACCCAGGGAGCTAGAAAGGCACTAGTAGCAGTTTGCTGAGCCCTCACACAAGAACACTGAAGTCTTTGCAACCGAGTTTCCAGATGCTGACTGATCACTTAGTTTTGGGYGTGATCTACTAAGGTTGACAGCAGATACTCAAGTATACGGTGTTCCCGCATCCATGTTGGCCTAATACTTTAATCACAGAGTCATTATGATTGGAAAAGACCTTTAAGATTGGGGAATAWATGTTTGGACTCAAAGGGATCAAGGACCTACCTGTCCATCTATTTCCAAAAACATTTTACCAGGAACAAACATTGGTCCTAATCTAACTGCTCAGGGTAGGCAGTGASGGGGACTTTAAGGCCAAACAGTAAATGGAGCTGACACTGGAAGAAGCTTTGAGGGAATACAAGCCATGCTCAGTAGCATCTTCAAGCATCTTCCTTCCCACCCCAACCCAGGCCTCTGGGAAACCATCCCTGGAAACACTTGCTGGGGTGAAGGGTATTCAAGTGTGGCCTTTTAAGGTTATAGGGACAGGAGCACAGTGGCAAACATTCCCACTGGGCTAAAAGGCCAGATCTGTCAGATTGAGGACAACACCTGGAAGTCAAACCCTGAAAACACAAACCTTGTTGCGCATGAAGTCAAACTGTTCAAGCTTGGTTCCTGCCAACTGGCACCCTTGGCCCTCTGTAACTTTCTACAATAATTCACCACTACTTTACATCTATCAAGCTAGACAYAGTAAATGTTCAACTAACCCAGAGCTAGACATGATGAGTGTTGGGCAGCAGCTGGCTCACCAGCAAATAAACAACAACAGCATTTCATTGCATCAGGYGCCTGGGTTTACAGATCTACCTGCAGACTTCTGCTGAACACAATCATTTCTTACCTAGGGATCATGACTAGTCGGAGTCAGATTTGTCTGGTTCTCTGCTTGTGTTAACACTTAATAAAAACAGCTATTAGCAAAAAATAATGCATGTTTTTGTTCTTGCAGTTTACCTCCAATTCCTCCAAATCCTTTCACAAATTGGGATCCTTCCTGTGATTTGTCTGTAACAATTTCCAATGTTGCTCCAAATTTCTTGTAGTTGTTTGCAAACCACTCCAGAAGGGGCATACTTTCTATCAGTTCATGTTCTTGGCCAGTCTACGTAGACATTTGAAAAATAAACAATGTTACCATCACTGCATGTTAGTTATTGAAAAATACCTCACACTGGAAGTCGTCTTTGGCTTAATGGACACCAAAAGTGTCTTCTGTGCCACAGGGTAGAGACACCTGCCCTCACACTTTGCAGGCTGCAGCAGCCTGTCACACTTGCCAGGGTCCAGGTGGGAAGCACTCCCGATACGTTCATAATGAACAAAGTGCTGGCATGAGCKCAGGACTCCTGGTGCTGATGGGTCTTACTTGGGGCTTTCATACCAAGACGTTTAGCGTAGGAGGGAAAAGAGTCCCATTTGTTGCTCTGCTCAACTGCCACCCATGCTGCAGCTCTTAGTTTCCACTGTTTCTCTAGATATTACTTTGTAACCCACAAGCAAGTTGGGACCTTAGTCTGCAGGATGCTCAGGGGTAGCCAACTCCTGTAGTGGGTGCTTGATGGTAGTCACATGCCCCTTCTTTGCTTTCATTTCARCTCATTTACAAGACCTCAGAACCAGCAGTGGAAAAAAAAAATAAGAAAAGCAAGGCCTGGATCCAGGGGGTACACTGAACATGAGCAAGGTGCTCTCTCAACATGTCATCTGAGAGAAAGGTCTACAAGCTGGTGTGTTTGCAACAACCATAGACCTGARTGCTGCACCAGCACATGGAGAACTATCTACAGCCCCCAACGCTGAAATACCTCTTTATCTGTGAAGTGGGACTTATCTTTCTCTTGCTCTGGTGTCAAATACAGAATCTTCTCCTCTGAGAAGGGGAGAAAAAGAACAAGAACAGTATTAGGTTGGATTAGACTGTCAGAAGTGGGTTAAAACAACAGGAGACTAAGGACAACCAGTAATTACAGCTCAGAGGGTTTGGTCATGGACACTGCCTTCCTTTATAGCTGAAGCTCAATGGGAATATGGAAAACTGAACCAGCACACTGGAGAAAAACTGTCCTGCAAAACAACACCCTTCTCCCAAGCCCAAACCCCTGACTAAACGGTAGAACAAGGCCTCAGTGCCCATAAGAGCTTTGCTTATGGCCAGCAGAGCCAAGCAAGTCTCCCCACCTGATGCCCAAGTGCCACATCCATATGTGGCCAAGCCAAAATGCAGCTTCTGTGTTGGCTTTGCAACCCACCCACAGCCTAGCACTGCAACTCCCTGCAAGAGGAATTTTACTAGTTTCTTGTTCTCTCAGAGTACAAGAGAGCTGCAAGTTGGTGACTTGCCCACACAACATCTCCTTGCTGAAGTCCTTACAGATCTACTTAAGGGCTTCCCCCCAGAGTAATCTCTCTGAGGTAGCTTAGATGTTAATCCCCTCATAGACCTTTCAGAAGTGCCACGTACCCTCTGTGCCTTGGCAGTGCAGGACGTATCTCATGATATCCAGGTTTTCATAGACTATCAGTATCTCTACTGCTCCCATTTCCAAAGCTTTTAGTGTATCTTCAACACCAAAACAGTACTTCCCCGTGTCCTGGCTGATTTCATCAAAGTATCGGCCTGTGGTCAGGACACACAGAAAGAGATGATCACAGACAAGGATTTACCTTTATTCCCCTCACCAGAGTAAGGTACCTGTTTTGTTACTATTTCTCTCACTGGCTTTTCATACGAGCAACAACACACGGCTGATAAAAATAGAGAAAGTTCTCCTTAATGTGTCTCTAACTCCTGCAGCATTTGAGAAGGTGTCTGGAGGACCTCAGGGAGTATCAATAGGGGTTCAATTCTGTACAGCTTGGAAATCACTGCAGGCCTGAGCTACCACACAGACCCACTGTCAGCAATTTTAAAGAAAGATTAATGAATTTGATCCAGAGTATTTGGTTCAGAAGAAAGCTAAACAGTCACATACCTATTAATTTCTTCTCTTGAATGAATTTCACATTGGAGAGGACTTCAGTTGACAATTCAATTGCTTGATTAAATCCATTTTCTCCTCCATATGAAATGTCAACTAGTTTGAGCACTTTGGATTGCAACCGCTAAATTTGAAGGGAGACAAGCTTAGCCAGTCCACAACATAGTATTGTCATAATTCCTTCATAACCCCACAGAAGCACGTATCTTGCAAGAATCACAAGATTAATTTGACTTCACTTGAAAGCCCCAGTCCCAAGCTGGAGGGACCTCTGAACGCTTTATACTGAAGCACAACATTCAGGCAACAGGGCCAGACAGATTAGATTTAGTGGAGTTTAATTCTACTAAAGCCTCTGCTTTAGATTTTTGGAACACAAAAAATGCC
Organism: Eudromia elegans; assembly: GCA_003342815.1. NCBI lineage: Eukaryota > Metazoa > Chordata > Aves > Tinamiformes > Tinamidae > Eudromia > Eudromia elegans. The sequence goes on from PTEX01000102.1 coordinate 1,942,907, forward strand.
AATTCTACACCAGGGAGGACAAATTTCTTAGTAATGCTGTTACTAAGAAAATGAGATGTTACCTCCTTGCTGAAAGCTATTAGGAAAGCAAGGCCACTTCCAAATGATCAAAATATAAAATCTGATGTAAGTCACTTAAGACACTAAAATTACATTCCTCTTCAGMTGCATCTAATATCAGAGCTATTTTGATTAACACAAAGTTACTATTGACAGCTTAAGAATGTGCTCAGAAGAGCACTCACCTGATCAAACATGTCAGATTGACTTAATTCAGTTTTGAAGTCAGCTGATCCAGCTAAAACGAGACCAGCCACGTTCACTTTGTCTCCAGAAATGAAGAGCTGCACAGCCGTCTCCGCTACCTTCCTCACATAGTTGTGTCGTTTCTCCATTCTCAAACGAGCAAAACGCAAGGCAGATTGACCTCCTCTACCTTTAAGAAAGAGCAGAGATGAGGTAGCAGTTTGGAAGGTTCTAGGAATTTCGCTTCTAGGATGTTATCAGCACATGGTCCAAACTGGGCCTGGAGGAGCTGAAGCCAAGGGCAGATAAAATCTTCTAAATTCACTTGCCACAAGCACAGTTAGGAACATTCAGACAAAACACCAAGTGAGCAGATTGTGCTCATTCCCAGCAAGGGATTTTTCCCCACATCTCTCACAGAAGGCAATAAGTTTTTCAAAGACTCATTATAGCCCTCTCTATGGAAAATGCACAGATGCCACAGCTTTTATATCTCATGCCTTCATTAAAAGCCATTTCCTTTATTAAACCGCTTCCCATGCTGATGCAGGGCATGCCAGGCCAGACATTGCTAGGTTTTGCTAGCTGGGGAGATACACCTATTTCATTTTGTCCCATCCCAATCTTCAGCAGAGAAGAATGTTAAAATAGGAGTAGCTAACAGGCAATTCTGCAAATTCAATAGACAACCCAGAATCATAACATGGAAGCTTATTCCATTAAGCTTCTGTGCTGCTAACAAGGAAGTGGGTCTTGTTTTTCACTGTGTTTTGCATGCAACATCAAGAGATACAAGATTTAAGGACACTAACAAGTGATATTACTACTTGGAGTAGTAATCTTCACTAAAGGCTATTCCAAAACCAAATAAAAGCTCAAGAAGAAAAAAGTGCCACTTTAAGATCAACTGCACATGATAGTTCAATTAATCTCGTCAGAAGACTCAAACCATGAGGCTTTGCTGGCAGACTTCACAGGAGCAAGTTCAGTATGGTTGAACACCTATAGCTGACACAGCCTAAGTCTTCTAACCTCATCCTGCATCCTGTGCCTGTTGCTGCAAACTGCTTAGAGCACCCCTGGTGTGTTACCGTGCTTCTTTGGAAGATCCACAGTGAATTTGTGCAGGACTTCTCTCGTATTTCCTTGAAGAGTGCCAAAGAGTGCACCGCTACCATCTATTACAATAAAGCCAAACTTGCTGTCGTCAGAAAGCAGCGCCGTGAGAGCCTGAGCGAGAAACAACATAATCATTAGTTTAACAAGGTGCAGAAAGACCAATTTCATCTTTTACCATGTTTATCTCAGTCTGAAATACTGTGAAGGACAAAAAAAAAATATCAAGAAAATGTCATACAGTAGATGATCATTGCAATTTTGATCAGTAAACTGAAGGAAATGAAGCAGAACGAGTCAAGAATCCTCCACCTTGCACAGTGCTGCAAACAGCTGAAAGGCAACTAACACTTAAGTTTGACAGCTATTTTTCCAGCACTACCAGCTCATCACTGGCAGGTGTAACAGCAAAATTCTCTGGTTCTGGAAAAAAACAAAGCTCTTCACCTCTCCAGTTGGCAGAACCTCTTCCTAGCATCTCAGCCAGAGAAACTTGCTTAGCTGTCTGATCAGGCTATTTACCAACTAAGTTTTTTTCTACAAAGCACCAATATAATATGACTTTTCACCTGCCAACCTTCACAAACAATTTTGCTCTGACTGCTGCCTTCAGAAGATCCCAAAGGCAGAAGGATGAAACCCACAGGGGCAATGACAAATTCAGCCCTACTAAACAGAATTCAAACTGTCCTGTGAGAAACTGGCAACAGGGAAGACAACTATAACCTTTGCTGCAAAAAGCAGTTATCCTTTCACTCCCTTCTCTTTAAACTCATTCCACAAGGTGGTTCCAGCTGCTAAAAATGAAATGACTGTTCACTATCAAGGCCTTCAAACCTCTTTTTGTCCAATTGCTGCTTCTACATGGAGTTTGTGGAAGAGAAAGACAAATAAGTATAGGGCAGAGAACATTTAGGTGATTAGTTTCCTGCCAGAGTCTGTGCTGGTGTAATGGGCCCCTGCCTGGTACCCCAAATTCTGCATTTGACCTTTAGAGGGAGCTCTGGCTGCTCTTAGTATCTGGCCAAACTGGGAGGCCAGTTCAGCAACCTCATGCAACTCTTCAGTTACATGCATGCTCCATGAAACCTACAATGGAGTCATCTTTCTGATATTATAATCAGGGTGACAAAAAACCAATTAGCAGGGTGAAGGAAACCAGTACTAAGAAAGTGATGATGTTGGTTTACACCACAGAATCTTTAATTGCCTCTGCAATTGCTGGACTGAATGAAAGGAGCAAGACAGTCATCTTTACCTAAAATCCACACACCAAGGCTCTGGCTTTCCAGCTCAAAAGCAAAAGACACTGAGGTTAACCAGCACCTACTGACCAAAATAAGTATTTTGCATTAATTCCACAGCAGTGGGATGAATGATAGGAGGCAACGGCAGATTGCACTTGAATCCAGTCGACTGGGACAGGGCCAAGCAAATTATGCGACTGAGATGAATGCTCCAGCCAAGGTATCAAAATAAATCATTGTAAATCTTGCCCTTCAAACACATATCAGGGTTCATATCCCTCTTGAGGAGTTACATCACCCCATGGCTGAAATAATTTCATGGGTGACTTTCACCCATGCAATAAAATATCTAAGGGAAATCTTACTAGATATCACTGCCAGGCAACAAATGCCTACAGCTCTTGTGTTCTTGATCCACCCTTATTTTCATTAAGTACCCAATGACCAGTGACCCCAATTTCTCCTCCATTAAGTCTATATCAGCAACTCCACTTACCACCTGTCAAGCATACAAGGGCCTTTAGCTTTTATAATTTGCACTATCAGCCTGCATTCAATTTGCTTCCCAGCTTCAGTCTAACATAGAAGTTAACATTTTCTCCTCAATTCCATGTGAAAACAGAGGCCCCATCTGGAGTCCTAGCTGCACACTAGGAGCCAGAACAAGCAAATGCAACACTAAGAGTAACAAGGTCTCCAATATCAAGTTAATTAAGAACCCATTCAAAGAGAGGAGAGCACCCAGCACACAGAGAAAGGTGCTACTTGTAAGTTACTTTATCAGCAATAGCCATTGCCACAAATTCCTCTCGAATTACCACAACTCTTGCTGAGCAGAGCTACACATCAGCACAAAYCTTTACAGCTACCTCCTGGGAAGAGTCCACAGCAGCTTTTTTTGTACAGAATCAATGCCCTGAAGAAGGAGCTGCTGCCAAGACCAGATTAATCCCTTTTCCTGCTAGGATATGATGCAACCCACTGCCCTACTACCATCCACCCACTGTCAGCAACTGCAGGAACAGATACAGCCCTTGGAGTTGCACCTCTCTCATAAATTCCCTTTTCCTTTCACTTGCCCACACACACATATGGGCTCAGCAGAGCTCTCAGAAGCTCTGTCTCTAGAAGCATAGAGCAGTTTCAGGCACTTCTTGCAGGTCAGGGATGCTCTGGGATTCCATCCTTGTCTGGCAGACAGAATAATAGGACGATACCTCACACSTGTGGAATAAACATCCCTTTTTCTGCCTCTGCTCCTGCCCTCTGAATCCCAAGATTAGGTCTCCAAAAATGCAAACAAACAGGTAGAACTACATCACTGAGCACTGCATCAAGCCTGTTAAGCCTGCCCTGCATTTATTGCAGTGAGCATCATAGATGTGAAATGTAGTCAAACATCTGCTACAAATAAAGACCTCTGCATCTGCCAGCAGATCAGAACAGATTTAGATGCAACCAAGTGACTTCATGCAAACATAGAAGGACCACTGAAATCCACTTCCACTGAAATGGGTCTCAAAACTCTTCATTTAACTAAGACAAGTAGATCCTGCAAATAGATGCTGGCTGAAAACAACCCCATGTTACCCTAGATAAATTAGGCCAGTTCTTTATCAAGAGTCTCAGGTAACACAACTGGATCAAGGCTGGAACCATTTATGCTTTCCAGGCATGACTTTAAGACAGAACTTGCAATAAGATCTACAGACCTCTAAGATGAAGAAATCATGCCACCAATTACAGAGACCAGTTCATGCTGCACAAACTCAACAGTTACTGGCTAGGCCATGAAATCAGCTATCGTAGGAGCTGGACTGTATCTTAACTCACAAGGCCTTCAGGAAATAGCATGTATTTCTGAATACTGGCCAGTCACAAACCACCAMAAGCTTCATCATTAGAATCCTTAAAATTAATACCCATAGCTTTGGAGCCTGTGGACCCAAACAAAATTAAGAATTTCAGGGAGTTGAACAAACAAGTTTGACTTTGACTACTGCAAGACTCACACGCAATAAAGAGACTTCTTACCTCTGTGTGGAATTTGTTGTCACACAAATACAGTGATGTGTTGATTGGTTTGAATGGTTCAAAGTCAATGTTGACTTTCTTCTCTTTTCCTTCTTCTGTCACAATTGTTCCACAGTAAACAACCAGACCATTTGGAGGTACTGTAAGGGACACAGAGCAATTTTAGATCACTGGGAAATASTGCAAGCCATCAAGAGCTAACTACCAGGATTTGAGACTTGATGGATTGAAATCCAAGTTCCTATGTTCTTTACTTTATATCTGCCCCATAATTCCCTCTTGGGTGTCTGGGAAAGAAAAACTAATCCTAACTCTGGGAGAGTGCACCTGTACTGAACAGCATAAAGCAGAGACCACAGGGAACCCAACGTAGCACTGAGAGGAAGTTAAATCATGAAGTTTAAAAGCCTGGAGAATTCACAAACCAGCTGAATATCCCATGACACTTYCCAAGCTGTCATACAACTGTTTACGGACAGACCATCTCAGCAAGGGTCATTTGCTGGAAGAAAAACAGGAGCAGTGAACCCTTTATCACTGCTCATCTTCAACAGTCTGGGTCTGTTCCCTCCCAAAATGACTGTAGTTGCTCATTATCACATTTGCACATAAGGTTCCTCTGGATAAATGTCAATTTGAATGGAAAATCAGTAGTTTAATGCAATTAATTATAATGAAAGTGTTCTCAARGTTGACCAAGTTTAGAACAGTCAGCGTCACTAAGGGAGTTTATGAATTTCTTTAAAGACAAGGAGTATCTAAGTTCTGAGGACTATTCCTAAAGTAGTCACCTCTGGGAAACATACCTGGAATATGAGTGCAAAACAGCAGCACAGGCAGATTTGATTAGCAGGAAACTGCTCAGGGCAGGAGCTTATGGATGCCTCCAAGCACAGGGAATTTGCCAGCATCCACACAAGCTACAAGTTACCTTTGTTATAGAGTTTGAGTCTTTGCTGTACAGATGTAATGGCTCCCAGGACTGAAAGGCGGTTCACTCGGGACTTGATGTTGGAGGCGGTGCCGAACTCATCCGCTAGCATTTTTGCGACTCGGGAAATCTGGTCTTTGGGGGGAATGATCAATGATATCATGCTGGTACCATTGCTGGGAAAGGAGAGAATGAAAAAGGGGTTGTGAGCAGCCAGCAAGCAAAGCAACAGGCAGATTCGTACAACAGTCTGCAGCAACAGTCATCTCTCCTCATTGCCACCCCAACAGATGCCCTCGTTGTTGGCAGCATTCCCCCTCTACGGGACACTAATGGGGTGAGAAAAGGAAAGAGGCTCTCAGGAGGATCCRAATAGCAGAGCCAAGCGTCCAAGCTAGCCCCAATGAGCTTTCTGCCTAATCCAGGGCACTACTCTAGAAATGAGCACACTCTGAGGCAAAGGCTGAAGCTAGGAGGCAGCCGGCAGGGCTGGCAGCGTTAATTCAAYGCAGCCACACGCTTTAGGGGCATTTTTGAGACCGTTCCATTTGTTCACAGGCAGCTGGAGCACTAGCAGCTGGGCCTGAGCCTGGCTTTAACACTTTGCTCACCTCAGATTAAAACAGAAAAGTGAAATGGAAGGATTCTTTGGTAGCYGCTGGTCTTCCTACTTTCCTACTAGCACTTTTCCTTCCAGAGAGGCTCACAATCGCTGGCAGATACTTTAAATCAACCTGCTACAAGTTCTGGAGCACCAAGCACAAACACAAGAGGTTGGCCCTCACAAACCACAGACCTGGTTTAAGTTAAACAACAGTCAAGTTAAATATTGCTTTACTGTACAGCTTTAGGGTAGGTCCAACAAAAGTCTTAACCCACAAAAAGAGTCTAGTGGTTCAGTGTTACCCCCTCCATCCACCTTCACTCAGAAATGTCCCATTTGCTACAAAATTATTCAAATGTCTTCACTGCTGACCCAAACATGACCCAAATTTCTGGCTTCACAATTAGACACAAAGCACAGGCTTCATCTCACCCTCCATCCTCTCAAGGGTCAACCAGCTGAACTCTACAAAAACAAAWGGCTCCTGGTAGGATTTTGGCTTAGAATACCATCAAAGGTGGTTTTTCATCCATTAGGAAAACTGAGTTGACTTTTTTTTTTGCATTTCTTATCCTAGGAGAAGCACCTGCCTGCTGCCCTTCCAGCCTTCCTCACACTAACCTCCCATCTGAAATGTCTGGGCTAGAGAAACAGCAGAGAAGTACTTGAAAAGTATCACTTTGGTAAAGAGGCTAATGAAGTTGCAGAGCCCTCTGCAAGATCTTCAATTCAGGCCACGTCAAAATGAATGCCAGTAGGTCAAATACGTCCCTGACCTTAAAGGCAACTAATTGGTTTTAACTTCCAAGACCCCCCCCCAACTCCCAACGCTAACCAGGTAAGAGGCAAGGAGACACCTGCACACACTATCCCCCCAAGCTCTCACTGACTTCCAGGTGGCAGTAATAGTRGATATTCCTCATGCTCCTTGGTTAAAGCCCTTCACTACCTCTGCAAATGGCACAGAACCTAGATGAGATCCAAGGGGCTGCCACACCCGGCGGGCTCCTCTGAGGAAGAGCTGAGCAGAAGGAAAGCAGCTCTTGGCAAAGCAGCATCTTGAAGCAGGCTCAGCCTGCATRGAAAGGAGATGTGGGCTCCTCCATCCTCCTGCAGAGGAAGGAGCTCCACAGGCCTTGTTGACTGTAGGGGTTTATCCTGCACCCAGTATCTGATTGGGAAGGCCGCACCACACACCGGATCTCCATGCAGGAGCAAACCCAGCTGTTGGGTAACACCTAATCCGGAGTGCAACTCAGCACCAAACTGCACTTAGACTCACCCTGCAGCTAACTCTACCCTGGTCCTTATCCAGAAGCTCCTCCCATGCCCATCACCACATGCCAGCTGCAGTGACRCCCTTTTGTCACTAGTTACCCAGCTATTCCAGGTGCTCAAAGATTCYCATGGAACCTAATAAAATAGCAGCCAGTTTGCTTGGCATGAGAGCAGCACGGGACATCCACAGAGGCCCCTGGGCACCACTGAGGCCAGGGGCAGTCYCTGCCAACATGCTGCTGCTGGGTTAGATACCATTAATCTTCCCCAGYTCCACATGCACACAGATGGCTAAGATGCTGCAGAGTTTGCAGGTGCCTTGCAGCACCCAGACCCTGTTCTGCTTCCTCAGCAAGACCTTTTCCCCCTCTCAGGTGCARCCTTGCTGCTATGTGGTGAGCTCTGCACACCAGAGCACATGCCTGTCAGACCCACCTCACCAAAACAAAGTGCAAATACGGTTTCTAAGAAAGCTGCAGTTAAAAAAACAAAACATGGGGGGGGAAAGTGTATTTGAATTATCATTACCACCTGCAGGACCCCTGTGTGTCTCTGTGGCTGCTGGGCCTGAACAGCAAGGGCCAGGTCTTTCCACAAATCCAATGGATCAGCCGCGTGCTACGATCTAGATCACAGTTACTCCAGGAATGACACACAGAAAGTTGCAGGGGTTTCCCAACCTTGGGAAAAAAGCCTTTCTGTGCAACAAAACTCCACCACCACCACCAGGCTCAGCTGTTRCAAAGTGTACAGGACACTTGCTGCCCAGCGACGCTTCATCACAAAATTGTTAGCACGCACAATTAAGTAATCAATCTAGATTAAGGGAAGTGCTCTAAGCACTCGCCATCAAGCGGCTGATTTGCTGGTGCCTCCCCGTCCCTTTCCCGATGCTTCTCCAGCCAGGATGGATCCGGAGCAGCTCAGGTCATAGCCGACTCAGCATGTTTCTTATTTTAAGGAGGCAGCGATGCTAAGAGGTGCTCCCTTACTTTAACACAGCCAAGGCAAGTTACAGACCAGCTGGAAGCTAATGCTCGCAGACTAAACCGAGCCAGGAAGTTTTAAGCAGTTGGAGGCAGTTGCTGTCCCTATTCTGGGCCAGGGAGTGCCTGTGTGGCAGCCAAATAGCTGCCATTGTAATATCAGTGCAGCAGCCTCCAAAAGGCTCTGCACGAGAGCTGCAACCCATAAGGGCAGAGACAGCTGGAGTATTTAAAAGCAAAAGGATATTTTGGGTTCTCAAGTACTTAAATCAGTTGGATCCCTGCGCCAAGACCCAGCCCATGTTTGGGGACAGGTGGTGATTTGTTGCACTCACATTCTGTGGTTCAATCTGAAGAAACCARTGCAAGAGAGCCAAGTGCACAGGGCAAACAGAGTTTTGCATCTGAAACACTGCCAGCTCTGCCCCATCGATGAGTTTTGTTACAGCTGGCAGTTGAGCCCTTGTTCTCATCTGCAAGGTTTTGGTTTCTCTGCTTTTGCTGGTCAAAAGAAACAACTGAGCAAGTTCTCAAACCTCCTCCAGCTGAAACCAGAAACAGGCCTTGATGTTTTTCAAAAGACTCCCCCCCATCTTACACAGCACAAGATTAAATGGCTTCCTGCAGGACTACCCTCCACATGAAGTAACTCTATGGCTCAAAACTAGCTCATCTTGACAGGGCACCAGCTCCATGTTCACAAGCTCCCCATGAAGCAAGGGCAGCACCAAGACTGACTGCAAGAGACTGGAACAAACAGCTTTCAGATAATCTGATCTTAACTACCCAGCAAGGAAGCTTTCTATGAAGTAACTGTTGCTGTATACAGCTTCATGCAGTATCACCTCCCCAAGGTTACAGTCTTGGTCTCCATCCAAGAGGACAGCAACATACAGGGCAGTAACCACACAAACCAAGGAGTCCAACCTACCTAGAGAGACACAGCCACCAAACCTACATCACAGACTCAAGGCAGGTACAGGCAAGCAGAGAATTACCAGTACAAGTCTCTCACTTTGTCTCACTAKACATTCCCATCTTGTATACCCTCACAGGTGACTTTGGTTTGGGAAAACTTCATTCAGAGACTCTCAACTCATGATTTTTGGCTGAAGAACATATCGACTGGTCAGGGATATTCTCTGACTTCATGCCTTTTATTAACACAGAGTATTCATCAGATAGGAAGTGATCCCAGCTCCGTAATGACAAATCTGGAGAGATGACTGAAGCTTTACAGCATTTCCTGGAAAACCTGTGGGCTGCTAAATAAGGGCAAAGAAACTTACAATTCAGTACCTCCACAGCGCTCCACAGGCTGCGTCACACGGAAGCTGCAGCACCTGCTGCCAAGGAAGCTGTTTGAAGGAGGCAGTTTTGGGGTATCTCCATCAAAGAGAGACCAAAAACCCAYCACCTGTTTGGATGATGGGCTCAAATCACAGCTTGAGCAGATGACAGGTACCTATGCAGCACTGTCCTGCTGTCACCTGTCAGCTGACAGCAGTACCTACCACTGAATCTCCTTTGAAGTTTAATGCAAGCTAAGGGACAAGCCAAGTTAGTAGTARCTTTTTGCATCACCTCAGCAAGCACCTCGCAGGCGCCGTAGTGGTGGCACCCTGCGCTTTATCACGGAACACATGGCAGTCTTGGGTAATCTGCCAAAAGGCAGTCCCAGGAGAAACTGTACAAAGTGTGTCAAAACCTTCCAAGTCAAAGAAAGATATGAAGATGTTGAAGAAATTAGCACAAGGAAAGAGGTGACAGTCTCTCTGTATCTAGCCTTTCCTAAAAGTACTCCCTGCTTGGGTGGTGAGGAAGAGCCTCCCCGGCAAAGAAGCAGAGGCTGTGAGGCCTCCGACGCTCAGCCAGGGTGCTGCTCCCTCCAAGCAGCTGCTAGGCTGTGACCAGGCCCTGCTCCAAGGCTCAGCTCACCCGGCTCTGCTGGGACAGAAAGGTGGCAAGAAAAGAACCAGGATACTCAGACAACARAAGCACCCACATCCCAAGTGATCTCCGCAGCTCGAGGAGATCCCAACTTCATCCTGAAGTGCTGGAGAACAGCAAATCAGCAGGAGGGGATGYGCACACCCCATGGGGAAGGTGAAACAACGCTGCTCTGAAACCCTCCCATCAAGGGCAACACATCACAAAATAATTGCACAGGCCTGCTTTGAATAGACCTCAGTGGCTGCATCTGACCTAATGCCCAAAGYCCGTGTGCCCAATTACTGGGAAGTAGAACAGACATTTCTGCACTTCAGATATTTGTGACTCACTGGCAGTCTCGGTTTTGCCACAGTCCCCCGTCTCTCTCTCCCTCCTCTCCAATTATTAATGCTCCAAGTTTTAAAAGACTTGTTGCATTAATGGGCTAGTTGGGTACAAGATGTACACTGAAGGACTGAAACTGCAAATCCAGATTTGTTTGTTAAGATGTTAATGCCTCAGAGGTACAAAGAAAGAGCATGCTAATTGGGGGGCTGGGGGGGGAGAACCAATTGCCACAAAGCAAAAAACTGTCCATCCTCTTTTGAGGTGCTTGTTCTCATCTTCTACCTTATTGCTCATTTGCAGCATATGGGGTCTCATTCATTAGCTCTGTGAATGATGATCTGCGTATGAATCACGCTGCTCCATCATGATTCACAGTTGTAAAAGAAGATATCGGGCTACAGAGCCACCAAGGGCTATAAACACTTAYTCGAACTCACTTTTGACACACAACAGTTCTCCCAGATCAGATCCCTTTTTGCCACTTGCTGGTGTGTGCTCTTCAAATTGTACTGCTTAACAGCTGCTTTTACCCAAAAGAAGCAGGTAGAGCAGGCAGATGGGGAAGCAGAGGAAGCATCTGAACCAGCAAAGTGCCAGCAACCCTGATACAGARCCCTTCTCTTCACACTATCAAAAACAGAACTACTGTTACAGTCTTTACTTGTGCAACAGGAGCATTGCTCCTCTTTAGAAGCTCTCCTAAAGAAAACCGAACTGAGAAAGAACTACATTGATTTCAAGAAGGAATTTAGCCAAGAATGTAAAGCCTCACTTTGTCCCTAAGCACTCCACACTTCAGTGGTGGAACAGAAAGACAAAACACGGCATCAAATAAAAAAACTTGTACCACACATGTGGATACTCCTCACCCATCTCCCCGTTCCCCCAAGAACACAAGCCCCAGGCCTGGCCCAGGACAGTAGCAGCAGAGGAAAAGGTTTTCAGCACAGGTAGATCCAACAGAGCCTGGTCTGCACCACACACAAGCTGCTGTGCAGAGATCCTCAAGGCCATCCCCATGCCTGGGAATAACATATCAGCACTAAAACCTAAYCAACCCAGCAAAAGGTGGGAGCCCAAGTAGTACCTTGCCACAACACTGCCTTTTGCAGACTGAGCAGCTCACTCAGATCTGCTTCAAGGTCTCCATCACTCTCCACACCCAAAGATAAAGCTTTGGCTCTGCATAAATAAGCTCTGTATCAASGGTCTAACTGTTTCCTAGAACCCAGATCAGAGCTACAGCCACAGAGACAGATGGACCTTGATTGAAAAGCAAGGAAAGAAATCTACGCAACTCCGGGTGTGGGTAAGGGAGCCTCTGTACCAACACATCTCTGGCAGCATGGCCAGAAATCAGCCATGGGCAAGAAATGATCACACTGAATCTTCCTCCTTGTGCACGATCCCACTTAAAGACAGTCAGACTGGCACTTGACTGGACACAGGAGGATTATTACACCCATTTATGGTACTCTGCACCACCACATCCTGGGCAGGGTACATACTGCTATTCAAATCGCCCATTCTAGCACATGCAGCCACTCAGCAGCTACTCCAGTGCAGTTACTGTGYGAGTGCTGCACAAAACTTGCTATGTGGAGAACAAGCCAGATGCTGGCGCAAGGAAACAAGTGTTTGCACTGCTTAATTCACAYGAGCAGGGAAGCTCTCCAATGCAGACGAACTCCACTATCCCCAAAGTACTGCAGCACCCTGATGAAGGGCAATAGGGAACCAGGMAAACCTGCAACAGGACAAGACTTGCAGCTGACCCTGTTATACCCAAATGGATCCCAGCTGCACAGCAACTCACACACAGGTGGGTCCATAGGTCACTTCCAGAAAGGTCCCTCACACTAAAAGACCAACCAACAGGGATTCCTTMTGAGGGTCTGCAGAACCCACCCCATCAGCAGACTGTCCTGCTCCACTCTCCTGCAGATCTAGAAGCATCACGACTTCCTCTTTTCCTGCCATTTCCCCCACTCTCCCATCTTAATTCATCCCTTTTAATTACAATCACACCAAGTTACTTGCTCAAAGCTACTTTCTGAACTTGCTCAGAGGTGGGTAGAGGMCTCACTTCCCCTCACCTTCCCTCTAAATTACTTATTTGGGACATACATCATTCTGATGCTCAATTTCTACCCAACTTGTATACTAGGCTTAACTATGCCTGCAGAGAATGTCCCCAAAGTTAGTTTTCACMTTTCTCTTCTACCCCCTTTTCTCTCCATTTCAAAGTATAACAGAAGTTACTGGTCTGCAGAGATATCTACTCCTGTAAGCTGAAGGCTGGAGACCTGTCTCAAGGGAGCAGGTTCCTGAAGGTTTTGCCATTACAATGCAGCTTCACATGCTGTATCAGCTGGGCTCTACCTCCAGGTCAGAAAGCCAGTGTTCCCAGCAGAGGTGCCAGTAAACCAGACCATTTTTGGCAGAAGAGCCTGCAGGAAAAAAGACCCCCTATTTCTAAAACTCTCCAAAATTTTCCCAACATGACCAAGATGCCCCTCATTAGGCCAAAGCCAGCAAGGAGGCTGCTTGTTGTTGCTGCTGCTTCATTTTGCCAATTTTACAGCTTAGACTAGCAGAAACACTGGCCYGAGCCCTGCTAACTATTCAGGACTGCAAAGACCAAAGGAACAATGAGCAATTGTCAGCTGAGCAGCGATACTGGGAACTGCACGAAGCTACAGTACAAAAGCAAAGGAGGATGAGGAAGAGCAAGGGCAAGTGCCACTTTCCTCTCACATAGACCCAGCTGCAGCTCCTGAGGGCTCTGGACACCAGTCTCAGCTGCTCCCTCCWTCCCTCAGGAGCAAACAGGGGCATTCAACTCTCTAACTTCATAGAGCACCAGGCAGCTCACAACTCAACTCTGGAAGAGCTGGGAGCAGATAACAGATACGTCTATTTTAGGCAGCAAGATAGAGACAGCAGCTCCCTCCGCTCCCTGCCAGCAGGGGTGGGGCAGCTTATGGGGTGTGAGAGGGGTTCTTCAATAATTTTGTTATTATTTTCATTTGCCAGGTTCTTGCTAAATAGAAATCAGCTTCTTAAGTGGGGCCTGAAAAATACCATATGACACTCACACTAGGACATAACCTTGGAATTCAAAGAGAAGCCTTAAAACCCTCCCTGGCCTCTAGCTTCCAGCAAATCCAAAGCCTAATCTTTTCCCCTGCTTTTCTGAACAAACATTGCCACTTACCTACCTCAGATGTGATAAAGTGGCGCTCGCTTAAGATTTTGATAATACTCCGCAGGTTGCAGTGAGATTTTACAGAAGGGGCTGGATAACAGCACAGACGCCCCACGTGTCACCAGCRAACTGACTGCCTGGCTCCAGCTTCCTCTTTCCCATCCCTTTGATCCAGCAAGCAGCACATAAAACTGGGACACTGCTGCTGGGTCACTATTAGGACTTCATGAGTAAGGGAAGGTGGAGGCTCCGAGAGGTCCCGTCCCTCCACAGCGCCCTACTTAAAGGCTTTGCCCCCTGATCCACCCCAGAACAGGTTCCTCCTCGGAAGGAAGGGGAAATGACTCTCCTGGAGGCAGGAAAATCCTGTTTTGCTGCTTGCTCCTCTGTGCGCTCTGCATCTCCACGCTGCAGGTAGCARCAGTTGTGGCACCTCTCCCTCTTACGGGACCCAAATGCACTAGGAAAATTTTGGCTCTGGCTCCCTGCAAGCACCACRCACACCTCCACAGAACCTGGATAGCCATGTTTGCAGAAGAGATTGTGAACATTTGCTATGTTGGGCCATGTGGTTGTTTCATTAGCCAGGACACAACTACTAGTTTAAGGAGTAGCAGCATTCACCAGGAAAACTACTGGACACAGAGGGCTCGCTTAACCCTCCTACGCGTGCCTTATTCCACTTATAGGGTTTTAATATGCACAAAAAGTGTGCCAGGCAATGTGGATTGGGAAAGAGGGGAGATACCTTGGCTATGGTCCTAGCAGACTGGGAAAAAATGATCACAGATTTTACCCAAATCAGCTCAGCTACCTGCTCCAGTCCACCTTCCTGGCCTTTCCAAGAACTCCTGAATACCACCTTTAACACAGTCCTTTGCAATACACACMTGCTCCAAACTCTGAACACAGCAGGTGCTGCTGCCACAGCGGGACGCTACCACGTTTTGAGGCAGGGGCACTGAGACTATAACTACATGTTGCCCAAACACATCCCAACCTCTCCCAGGGCTGCTGCAGGGAGCAAGGGCCCTTTCCACACATTTCAAGCCCTGCCTGCAGTCCTTCTCACAGCTTCATTGCCACATGCACTGCTTCAGAGCTGCCTCCTGATGAGCAGTCAAAGTCCAGGCTGGGGCTGGGCACTCCCAGCCCCACAGAGGAGAGCCACRACAGCCCTCCTGGCCCAAGAGAACTGCCCAAACACGTCCTGCCTTTTGAGGGCCACAGCGGGACACCAGCAGCACTCCAGCCAGTCGGGAAGAGGACATTTTGGATGAACCTCTGTGAACAAGAGCCTCAGGGGTAGCCTCAGAGCCCCCACAGGTCTCACTTTGTCTCGCAGTGCTCCRGGACAAGCAYTCGACTGCTCCATGGAGTAGAGTTYCCACAACTCCCAGTGCAAAAGGGGCTTCCTGATCTGTGTTACAAGGGACTGCCTGCTCCTTCTCCAGAAYGGAACCCGGGTCACCTCTGGCATGGCACAGGCCTTGGAAGTGCCCAGCAGTTTTCCCCTGATGATCACAGATGGCAAAAGCCCAAGGAGAGCRACTAGGAAGATGGAAGGTGAGTTTGCCGCGTGGGGAGGCCGGCAGGCCCGCGCTGAGGAGCACCCTCCCCGGGCCAGCGCCCTCTCGGGTAGGGCGGCCCGGCTGCTGCCGGCGCCCTCCGCGGGGCTGGAGGCGGCCGCTGCCGGCACCAGCTGGC
>PTEX01000102.1:1959004-1980988 GCA_003342815.1 Eudromia elegans
GGCTCCTCGCGCTCCCCCTCGCCGCGCTGCATGTGTTGCAATCGCCTCACATGGCGCCTGTGACATCACTTCCGGCGGACCCGCCACCGCCCCCCGCGCGCGCCGCCATTGGGCCGCCCGCCCGCGCGGGTCGCGCTGGGGCGGGTAGTCGGCGGCGGCGCGGGAGGCGACGTGGAGATCTCGCGAGAGATGGCGCCGCGGACGCGGCGGGCTCTTAAAGGCGCCGCGCGACTCCCGCCTTGGGCCGTGTCACGTGTGGCGCCGGCTGCGTCACCGCGCGCCCGCCCGCCCGCGGCAGCGCGTGGCACCGGCGCCGGGACACGCTGGCGCGGGACGTGCCGGCCCGTTCCACCCCACTGAGGCCCGGCAAACTCGTGACACAGCAGCCTGTTGTGCCCCGCTGGGGCCCAGCAAAGCTGTGACATGCCGGCCAGTTCCACCTCGTTGCGTGCTGGCCCATCGAGGCCAAGCACACTCATGACGCGCTGTCTGGCTCCACGCATGCGTCCCAATGGCCCCAGGACAACAGCAACAGCTGCGGGAGGGCTGGGGTGTCACGAGCTACTCAGTCCTCAGCCAACACTGCAGCCCTCAGACCTTCTTGGCGCTGGTGGCAGCTTTCCCTCTGGCCACGTCACTGCGGAGCCCTGGGTGCCTGCAGCTCATGGACGTGTCTGTAAGGGAGCCCCCCAAGACGCCCAGGTACCTCCAGCTGCCCCTGCAGAGCCTTGGGTTACCTTCTAGCCCATTTCTGATCAACAACTTGCTATTTTGTACCAGGCTCCTCTTTTTCCTGTTGCCTCCCTTAGGTGAGGCCTATTCTCTGGCTATTTTAGAGTAGAAGCAGCTTCCTTGCTAGGGCTGGTGGTGACTTTGCAATAGGTGGATCTGAAAAGGCCTCTGTCCCTTCCCATCCCGCCTTCGGATGGGAAGGAAGGGTCACAGCGCCTGGGCTCGCAGCCCTCACCAGCAGCTGGGTATTGAAACGCTGCCTGCAGCGCCAGGGAGACGGATCCTCTCCTGGGTCAGCTCACATGTGAAGGGCCCAAAGGAGAAGTCCCACTGGGCAAGCCAGTGCAGATCCCAGCACAACCTCCCGCTGTCACCATGCAAGTGCAGCAGTGCCCCCGGAGAGCCTGTTCAGACGGGGTGGATCCTCATCTGAGAGCAGGCACCCCCCTCCTGACATGAAACACAGGGTGTTTTGAGGTTGCAAGGGACCTCTAGGGATCATCTAGTCCAACCCTCCTGCTCCAGCAGGGACACTCAAGGCAAAGGGTGGCATCCAGGAAGGTATGGAAGATCTCCAGAGAAGGAGCCTCCACAGCCTCTCTGGGCAGCCTCACATGTACATGGAACTGCCTGGGGTTCAATTTGTACCCATTACCCCTTGTTCTGTTACTGGCCACCACCAAGAAGCGTTTGCCCCCCTCCTCCCTACAGTCTCCCAGAAGTATTTGTACCTATTGATCACACCTCTCCTCACATCTCCTCCAAGCTAAACAGGCCCAGCTCGCTTATTTTTTCTTCATAAAACAGGTATGTCAGTCTCTTAATCATCTTGGTGATTCAACCTTCTCTAGAAGCTCCACATCCCTCTTGGCCCAGGGAGCCCAGAACTGCCCCCACTACTCGAGGTGAGGCCCTCCCAGAGCTGAGCAGAGGGGCAAGATCCCCTCCCTGGAACTGCTGTCAACACTCCTCCTGAGGCAGTGGCCTTCTTGGCCTCATCGGGAACTTTGTGTCAACCAGGACTCCCCAATCCCTCCAGGGAGCTGCTTTCCAGGAGGTAAAGCCCTGGTCTGAACTGAGCACAAACAGCAGAGCTGGACACCTCCTTCATCAGAGGTTGCAGAGGCAGCGAAGATGCTCCAGTTCTCCAGCAAGTGTCAGGACATCATCAACTCCATATTGGACACTTTTGTTTTTATTTAAAAAAAGCAGAGTGGATCCAATAACAGTTTTATTATCAAGGAAATTGTTTTGGCTTAAGCAGAGAACAGACACAGGATGGAGCAGAAGGCTCAGACAAGCAAAGTACATCACTTCCACTTAGCCTCTTCTATAAGAAATAACGGTACAGCTAAACCCGAAGCAGCTCCTCTCCTTCAGAGCAAAGGGACAAGGTTAGCTGCAGACCTCACTGCTCTCTAGCAACATGGCCAGCTGTGTCACTGCTGGGCATAGGGCCTGTTACCCCCTCACAGGTACTCATTATCTCCATGAGGAGAATCTCCATGGGTGTCACTCCTCTCCAGAACTTCCGTCTCCATCCTTAGATTCAAGAACATGGTTTCCAAACGCCGACGTGAAATTTAGTACACCATTGTGTCATCTATCAGAAACAAATGATCAGCGAGTCCCCAGGAAGCTCAGTTGAATACCACAGGGCCAAAAACTTAGAACCTTGTCTTGCATGAATTAACTTTCATCAAGTGACAATTTATCTAGCAGACACATCACTAAGTTTATACATTAAAGATTTTTTTTTTATATATAGAGTACTGCAAAAACACAGTAAGACTGAATTCTGCCCATTTCTGCTCAGGAAGGTCCCTTCTTTCCCAAGCGTCAAGAACATCCTCTTCATACTCCAGTCTAGGCAAGACAGAGACTCCTTATTGCTTCTCTTCCTTCTGATCTCCTGGACTTCCAGATCCCTCTCGTTCTGAGGCCATCTGTAAAAGAGTCCGCTGATTAGTTGCAATATTACCCTGCTTCTTTCAGCCATATTTATTTCTAGTCAGCTCTAGATTGAAGAAACCTTTCTTCAATGAAAAGCCTGTCTACTAGAAAATGAAAGTCAATTTCTGCATGACTGCTACTAAGAGGAAAGAAATTGTCTTATTTTTCCTTTTCCAGTGGACTTAACAGGCTTATACTGCAGCAGTGAACATTCCAATTTGACATTCAGAAAAGAAATAGTTTTCAACAGTAAGGAGAGCTCATGAACACCAAGGTCACCTGAGCAGCACGTGACATTTCTATTTTAGGAGACTTCAGAGAGGCCAAATGCATATCTGCCAAAAAGGGCTTAAATTGGTGGGCCTTCCTAGGAAGATGGACAAGAATTTCCTGTAAATTCAGAGAGGCTAAACAAACAGCCTGTTATCATAGCGGCTTTAGAAGAACTTAGACATTCTATTACTTATTTAGACGCCTGTGTACACATAAAAAATCCTGGTCTGCACTTCTGGATGCTAACGACATGCAGTGGGTTCCCCTACATCACCCTGGAGAAAACAACATGCTAGGCCATCACCCGTGGCCTTTTACAGCTGTTGCCACCACAAGTTTTACTTTAGGGGAGCTGCACCAAGACCAAGTGCTACCTCCAGCTCTTGCCTAAACATTTGGTGGCCTGACCGCCCACTTCCATCCAAGCCTTATAAAGTACCAAGAACAGAACCTACCTTCTTGTAAGCCATTTCAAAGAGCTTGAGGGAAGCCTGCTGCAGGGTGGTTGCTGCCTGCCGGATGTTTTCCCCTGTTTCAGTATCCTTACGAGCCAGAAGTTCCCTCATTTTGGCAATTTCTTCCTTCAGTTTGTTGCACTGCAAATGTGTTACATGAAACATGACACGAGGCAGCAGTTGTTTCACTCAACATAGCATTCCAGTCATTTCACCTACCTACTGACCAGGGTAAAACTCCCCTCTTTCTCCAAAAAGCACTGAAGCAAAGTCTCAGACAAAGCCGTAAGGTCTGCAGGGACTAGAACTGTGCCCAGCTCTCAGTGGGCACAGGTCCATGTCACTAAACACACCACAGTTGGCATTAATTGGCCCCCTTGTTTGCAGTGTCAGCAAAGGCGCCAAGGACAGACTGCGCCACAGAGACTGAACAGCCCGCCAAGGCCGAGAGCTGCTCTCCCTCTCGGAGCCAGAGAAGAGGGTAAAAAAGAAAGCTGGTTCTCATCTGTATTTAAGGCACTGCCAGAAAGCCAAGGAAGATGCTCAGACCACCCTGTTTAATCCCTTTGTTGCATGCAGGAGCAGCAGGAGGGGAAACAAAAGCAACACGGTCCCATCCCAGCCCCTGTAGCCATCTGTCAAACCCTCCACACAGCCTGGCATTTCTGTCACCCCAGCATGCTGCTGGGGAGCCAGGTCTGGAGGAGCAGGGGTGCTGGGGGACAGCTCTGCTGCCAGCGCTTGCTCAGGGCTGCCTGCAGCTAAAATGTGGGCACAGCCTTCGCCTCACACCCACAGGATAGGGATGGCATCTGAGGTCTTGCACTTTGTGAGGCCCTCATTTCCACTCACACTGTACAGAGCTTCTTCCAAGCCTTGTGGCTAACCATGTGCCCTTGGCATTCCCAAAAGCAGAGAGAATAGAGATATGGGCTTTGCTCTGTGTTCCTGGGAGAGAAAGCTCCAGTGACTGCACTCCCAGAGAGACAGCAAGGCAACATTTATCCTGAGGAGCTGAGTTGGAAAAGTCTCCAGTACCAGAGGCCACTTAGCAATCAATTACTATCAAGTTCTCCCTAACTCCTCAGAGACACCCAGAAGCTCTGTTCCTCAAGTCACTCACTTGAAGATTGCAAGATTTGCTTTAAATATGGCCTTTGAAATTCACAACGCAGAAACTGTCATTTAGAGCAGTACTAAAAGCCCTCTTTTGATGCCAAATATCCACTTCGCTCCAAAGTCAAGGAGAAAAAAAAAAAAAGAAAAAAGAAAAGGAGTCAAGTGGGTACAACAACTTTTGTTGCTTCTGATTTCTTGGCCTTTCCATGTTCTGAATGCTGAGACTGCAGAGCAGCTTCGCTTTTGTCCTTCTGCTCATACACTGGCAGCACCGTTTTTAATCTCTTAGCTTTTGAGCAAATTTCCCTGCTCGTGGAGGCCACAGTGCAGTTCTTATCAAACCATTGCAAGGCCAAGCCAAGGACTTAATTCATACAGAAGTCTCTCATCAACCGCCTCACAGGCGCTTAGATCTTCACTGACACTGAATTTGTACTTTGAAGCAAGATACTTGCTGTTATCCAATACAAATCCTCAGGAGAGTATCCTTACAGCCTCCCACAAGTCACATTCATTCCACTCAGGTGGAAAAAGGCAGAGTCATTGGCTGGGCCAGCTTTGCACAGAACAGGCAGGCAGTTGCAAGTTAAGAACCAACTCTGGCACAAACCCACCATTAGAGTGGATCCCCACAAAGAATCTCACCTCCTTTTTTTGTTAAGTGATCCAGAACTACCTACCTCATCTGCTGGTAGCTGATCCTTGAACTCCTCCATCTTAGATTCCGTGTCATGGATGATGCCTTCAGCCATGTTTACAGCTTCCACACGTTCCTGGAAGACAGGGCATAAGGGTTTAATTCATACCTCTCTGGCACTATAAGTTGGGTATGTGTGTGTGTATGTGTGTGTGTATATATATATATATATAAAAATTTTTAAAAAAATATTTCTTTCCTCAACCTGTCCAGCTTCCACCTAGGGTCTCTCTTAAAGAGAAGAGGGAGAGCAGACTGAAGAAAATCTTTTCTAGGTGCATCCTGATACTGACACTCCAGAAAAGCCAGCAGCTGCAGAGACAGAACAGCCCTCTGCTCTGCTCCTTGGGAAAGCCACACAGATTTTCAAATCACTATTCACGATTACGGTTCCTCCGCAACAAAGGCACTGGACTTAACTAAAACATAGGCTTGTTCTTCTGATACCCTCTTACAACAAGTACTTAAAAGATCTCGACAGTTGGGGAGAAATAAAACACAACTCAACACTGGGCTAGTAAATGAGTTACTACTAGAAGAACAAACAGGGGATGAAGGGAAGTGTCCCTGAAGTGCAGAAAGTGCTAGTTCTGCTGAGACATGATGATTCCAAGTGTCAACATGAACTATTTCCCCAGCAATAGCCTCTGGGGCACCCAGCCCTCTGCATCTGAAAGAACAGGCTACATGAACAAWCATGTAATAACATTCTCAGGAGGCCAACTACTTATGGAAGAAAGCTGATGAGAAATAGCTTAGTTTTACTGCTGTGCCTTCCCTGTTTGTGGATGTACAGCTCACAGCAGAAAGCTGAGCCTAGCACAGTGATAATCCCATCTATCCATTCGTGGATACCTCCACAGCGAAAGCCCAGATCTCAAGGGTGCAATGAGGGAATTCTGACAGGTATAGTTTTGCATAGCAAAAGACAGAAGAGTTAATTAAGGAAGCAGCCTAATCATGCCAGAGCTCACTGGACAGAAAGGAATCCTACTGCAGGATTACAACAGGGAAGAAATAAACTAGTTCAGTGATCCAAGGCACACATTCAAAGCAAGGCAAGAGGAAGAAGTTTTCAGAGCAGTCTCTTCACAAGCACTATGCTACCACCTAGACTCCCTGGAAATGATCCAGTTGCTTAACTAGTGAGTGGAAACTTTCAAACCAAGGCCTTTGTATGCTCTGCATCCAATTCGTAAGTGCTATCAGGGCAGTGCTTTGTGGCTCTAGAGCTTTTGAGCCATGGAGATGCTGCTTCACATGTTTAATTTTATACATTCTACCCTTCTCCTATCCTTTTGCCAAGGGTTAGACTCGCAGTGCTGCCCGAACACTCAACATGTCTATACAGACCAGAAGAACACACAGCAGATAGGCTCAATTTACCAATTTCAGCAATCACTAAACACAGACTGCTGCCATAACCCAGGTCTTTCCTGTGTCTGCTAAAAAAATCAATGCTTTATATTCAGTAGTGCCATTCATTAGTGAGACCCTCGTTAAACCAATTAGTTCCAATCATTAACTCCACGAGTATGTCGGGTTCAGTCTCTGGCCTGTGCTAAGTGTCAGTCCTTTCCAAAGTCAGTAAGGCTCACAAGCATCTCTCAATAGCTTCACCTGCACTGAAGGGAAATTTTATGCCCAGTGAACTACAGCCTTGGAGATGCCAGAGAGTGATTATTTCAATCAGACTGAAAACAACTTCCCACTCACAAAGGACGCCTGCTGAGGTGCAGCTTTGGTTGGCAGCTCCTGTAGATTACGCTTTAACCAGACTTGGAGAATGTTGTTTTAATACTTGCTGTAGTGGCTCTATTTAAATGAAGCAACATCAGCAGAAGAATCTCACTGCTGAAGACAAGTTTCAGATAAACCACTAAGGTAACAGGCAGGACAGCCAAGAGCACTGATGACAAAAAAGACGTTAATAGATTTGGAAAGCTGTTTGTCATGCACAACAGCCAGCTGACTTGGCTTACTGCCGTCTCCATGTGCCAGTAACTCCTCAGGAAGGAGTTAAGATACTAACCACAAAGGCCAGTTACCCAATGCCAGCCCAAGAGGTAGAATTATTTGTGTGCACTCTCATGCACACAAGGCAACTTCCAAGTGCAAACTAGATAGAAAGAAAAACCCAAATGTGCAGATAACTACACAAACAAACAGCCCTGGAGGTTGCAGACCAGGAGCGGCAGCTTCTTCAAGGTGAGCACAGATAAGAACACACCACGGCAGCTGCCAGGAGATCCACAAGCAGCTGGCAGATGCTCCACCAGTCTTGTTACCTTTCTTCGTCTGTCTTCCTCCGCATATTTCTCTGCGTTCTTCACCATGTTCTCAATTTCATCTTTGCTAAGGCCACCAGATGACTGGATGACAACTGCAATAAAGAAGCATTAATGAAGAATACAGTCTCTTCTGTCTCCAAGGTGAGAATATTATTTCCAAAGCCCTCTTAATAGCAGCTGCTTGGCTCTGTACCCCATGGGCAGTAAAGATCCTGTGGGCACATAGGCAGTGAAGCAGCTCGCAAGATAGGAGCGATATGATATGTTAGACCTGTGAGCTCCCCAGACACTTCCTGTCCACTGCTCCAGGTTGCTTGGACTATTCTTCAGTTACTTCTCCTGGAAAGCCAATGTGAACACAGGGCCCTTAACCCCAAGGGCGTTCCGGCAGGTAAAGCAATAGGAGGAATCGTTTTACCAGGGCATGGAGTTTCCTTTCACTGCTGGATAGCAGCCCAGGCTCCAAGCAGGGTAAGAGCCTCTTCTTCACCCTGCTGCTCACGCTCCTCTCAGTGAGCAAGAGGAGCATAATTCTACAGTGCCCTTTTGGCTTCATTTGTGCCAGAAAAAGCAGAATCTAGAATAAGCCAAGTTCCAGAGTAAAGCACTATTTTACTGGGAAATAGAGAAAACACCTTAGATACTGCAGAGTAAAGAAATAAAGATACTAGAAATCATTTTTCTGTACAATATTTGGTACAAAAAGGTACAAAAGCCTTAACAGTGGGACACTTTGGATGCAGATGAAGGATTATCAGTTCAGTTTTTGTAACTAAAACTATTTCTACACACAGGCAGGCAGCTAAAGGAGTTCTGGTTGCTTGTTATCAGGAGATATTTATTCAGAGCTGGAAGTTTACTGCATGTGAAAAATCCTTTTGACTCTACAAGAAGCCAAGGTTACAAGCAGTGCATTCTTGGAAACAAATTCAAGCCAAAGCCTAAGCTGTGTGATCAAGAACATATCCCTTCACGTTGCCAATGCACAGTTAACAGTATTTTCCTTAACTGCAACATGCCTCTGACTGCTTACATTGCTTCCTCCAAGAAACAACTGAAGGTCAGTACAGACACTTTCCACATAGAAAAGTCTTTTGTGTCTCTACTGGTGGAATCTGCTCATGTTTCAAACTAGTTTTCTGCTGGTTTACAGTATTTGACTCCATGATATATGGGGAAAAAAAGTATATGAGTATATGGGGGTATATAAGTATATGGGGAAAACATATCATTAATTACCCCAGAACAGCAGGCCTCATCTTATTACTCTATAGAGTAAAATACACTGGCATTGTCTGAGCCTCTTGATTTTTACAGGTGATCTGAGGCTAAATATATGAAAATGAACAAGGTGGTTACCAGGATACCTGCAGCAGGTACTCGAATTTCATTTTTGCTACAAAATAGTTGGAAATAAAACTGCCTTTAGCGCAAATAACTCACTGCAGCCCTCACTGCTGGTCTGGAGCATTCCCAGTATGGTAGCTCTCTGTCACTATGCGTCACCCAGTGCCACCCTTGGTGCCAAGTGCCTGTGGTGTCAGCTACCTTTGCTGCTCCATAACCTTTCCCTCCTTTCCCAAGCAGCACCCTGGGGCTCTTGCACTTACTTTGCTGCTCGCGCCCAGTGCCTTTATCCTTGGCCGAGACGTGAACGATGCCGTTAGCGTCAATGTCGAACGTGACCTCAATCTGGGGCACTCCACGCGGCGCTGGAGGGATTCCAACCTGGAAGTGAGAAGTGCTCAGCCACGAGCTCCCACACAGACATGAGCTCAGGGCACGAGCCTCCAGTGCCGAGCGTATTATCTTGGCCATCAGCCAACTCCACTATTAACTAGGCTTCGGGCTGAGCCATTTAAATGCCTGTCAGCATCATGTAGCAAATTAGCAATATCTGACAGACTGAACAGGATACAGATTTCTGCCCAGAAGGAGGGACAACTGCACAGATCCCACAAGAAGTGGCCATGTGTTTGTTTAGGAGATAACAAAGCTGTTGCTTTGAGAGTGATTAAGACACTTGCTCATGCACCTTTTGGGGCATGACAGTAAACTCCACTTTCTCAATTCTGCTCTCCAGGCAGTCTGCAGTTACCACTGCCCAAATAAACTGACCACGTGCAGGGAGTTGGTTAGTTGACCATGCTCAGCTGTAAATGTCGCATGTTGCGCACACAGATCCTTGCAACACAGCCCTCTCAAATAAGCAGGGAGGTTCCACAGGAACTTGGAAAGAAGTGGTGCCAGGCCAGAAACTGCCATAATGTGGAGCCTGCTGACTCGGGTCTAGTCTCTGCACTGAGATCAGCACTCTATGACAATGACTAGAGCAAAGGGCAGTGCTCAGCTTAACTGCGGCACAGGCCAGGTACTGCACAGCTCTGTTTACTCTTGGCATCCAAAACTGGAGAGGGTCCTTCTAGGTGACTGTCTGGTTCTAAAATGGCCACTGCACCATATAACTTCTTCTCAAAAAAAACTTAAGCTCCCTCTTGAACACTTTCCACATCACGGGAGTCTGTCCCAGAATGGAATTCTACCTTTGGAGGCTACTTTTTCCTACTACAAAAAGCAGCCAATGTCTGCCGTGAAAACAAGTAAAAACCCCACAGTGCCTTCCAGGCAAGGGTCAACTGAAATGGAGAAGGCCCTGAACTTTTCAAAGAAGGTCAAGTCTAAGGTCACAAATCCCAAGAGCCAACATACCAGCGTGAACTGGCCAAGAAGTTTGTTGTCACTCGCCATTTCTCTCTCCCCCTGGCACACTTTAATCTCCACCTGAGTCTGGCCATCAGCAGCTGTAGAAAACACCTGTAGAAAAGCAAACAAAAAGTTACTAAATAGCCAGGAAATTGCAACACATGATCTGGTGCAGTTACAAGTTGATTAAATAACAAGGAGAGGCATAAAGCTAAATTAAAGGCAGGAAGAATCACTACATGATTTTCGTGCCCTCATTCCTTAAAAAGCTCTAATGAAACATCAGGCCACAGCCTAGTTTACTGGTCTCTTGGTCCTACAAACCACAACAGCATCAGGAAACAGTGGGGCAACGGGTGGGATCCTTCCCAGGATAATGGGCTAAGAAAGGTCATCTCAGCAGGGTGGTGCTCAGTTGGAAAACTCTCTACACAATTCCTCTTCAGAATGATGTGTTGACAGTTACATCACAGCACACACACTGTGTTCCTGACCAGAGCAGAAACATCCTGGAATATTTTAGCACATGTCAGCTCAGCATATCCCCTCTTGGGGTAGGTGAATAATTAACAGAAATGCTCAGGAGGTGACTGAAGCCTAATTTCTAAGCTGAGAAGGAGACCGGATAACCTCTCCAGGTGCTTTGTGAGGCATGTAATGCCTGTTTGAGGCCACAATGGGACACAGATCCAGGCAGATCAGTATGTACCTGGCTCTTCTTGGTTGGAATGGTAGTATTCCTGTTGATGAGCTTTGTGAAGACACCTCCCAGCGTCTCAATCCCCAGGGAGAGCGGGGTCACGTCCAGCAGCAGCACATCAGTAACGTCACCGGCCAAGACGCCACCTTGAATGGCTGCGCCGATGGCAACAGCCTCATCGGGATTCACTGCTTTGCTAGGAGCACGGCCAAACAAGTCCTGCACAGTCTGTTGCACCTGGAGGGGGTAAAGCAGAGCTCACGTCCAGTGTGCACCAGCACCACCAGCAGCCTTGACCAGAGGCTTGTACAAGAGAAACCCTCCATTCGGGCATCCCACCCCGCTCAGCCCCTTTTGAAGCACCTCCCTTCTGCTTCTGCTCCCACAGAACCCGGTGCAACAATGGATAGACTACACTTAAAGTATGTGGTTATTGTAAGCCCCACCTTCATGGGCCCTCTTAAACACACTGCTTGCAGTCTTGACAACCACTTCCCTGCAGACTCTCCTGCATCCGGGCTTGCCAGCTGCAAGTCAACCCAAGCACCCACCTACACTGTCCTTTCCACCCGGCCCAGCCTTTGGAAGAAGCAAACACTCCATATTATCGGGTGGGAAGCACTACTGCCCTGGGATCTGCACGAGCCAACACTGGGCAAAGCACAGCTGGCAAGGACAGTACAACTGCGGAGGCAGTGCACCAGGGAAGGTCAAAATAGCCTGAGCAGAAGGACAGTTCATCTTGTGTGGGTGTAAACAAAAGAACATGGGGCTGTATGAAAGACAGACTCTTATTTTCCCACTCTTTACTACATGGGGTGTTTTGCCAGGGAGGTAGAGCTGCTGCATCAGCAGACACTTGGAGCTGTTACCAGCTTTTTCACTGTCCTGCCCTTTCAGAACAAAGTGCTCATGATTGCAACAGGTTTATGCTGAAGCACCCGGACGGGAATGCAGGTAGGTCTGTTCCTACGATGCAGCCTCAGCTCTCCAGCCCTCTCCTCCCTGCACCAAGCAAGTCCTACTGGGGCAAACATCTACACTGGGGAGCACTTTGTGCCCAAGAAACTGTGTGCTGGAAAAAAACATCCCACTCCTCTGCACTCAAGTCAAGAGATGCTAGCAGGAATGTTTTGTTACAAAGGAAGACACTATATGAGTATGTAATTAAAGTGTGTGTCTTTCCCGGGAAAGGCACAAAGTACCAAAGAAACACTATTTCTAAGCACCCATTTTATGTTTTCTGCAGCACTGCCCATGCAATAGTGCAAAGAACACAAGCCCCCTCTGAGCAAGGGTGCACAGCAGGACAAGATGTGTGAGAAAAGGCCCAGGTACTGCAGAGACACCAGCATGGGGCCCAGATGAGCCAGAGCTCCCACTGCAGCACTCAGAAAAACATTATGCAACCTCAGAGCCACAGTTGCTGGAG
This sequence comes from Eudromia elegans, assembly GCA_003342815.1. Taxonomy (NCBI): domain Eukaryota; kingdom Metazoa; phylum Chordata; class Aves; order Tinamiformes; family Tinamidae; genus Eudromia; species Eudromia elegans. The sequence goes on from PTEX01000102.1 coordinate 1,971,360, forward strand.
GTTAAACACTGACCTTCTGCTTTAAAGCAGCATCTCTGCCCACAAAAGACACGTAACACTTCAGGAAGGACTTCCTGGACTTTCAGATGCTGTTTTGTGCCTTTATACATAGCTAGACATCCTGTTTCTCTCATACCCAGCTGCTACAGCAAGGCCTGCAGGGAGGTGCTGCAGTTACCCCACTGAGTTCTGGCCAGACTTGCAGCTTTTATCTTGTTGCCATGGTTCCCCTGCCTCCTGCATGACCACCTGCACACACTAGCAAGGGTCTTTCTACACTTCCAGAGTAGGAAGAAAAAAACTGAAGGTTCACTTAGCAGAACAGTTCTCCTCGTGTGGTTTTGTCACTGCACTGTAGTGCAGTTGGTCGTGCTACGGGTGTTCTGCATAGTCAAGCAAGCCACAGAAAGGCGAAAATCCTCAACAGGCTATTACCATGTGAAACATACCTCTACGACATGCTTAATTCCAGAAATAAAGGGAAAAACAAAATATCTTGTGTATCTTTAAGATGGTGGTTATATTCTGTGCATATCAGAAGAATCTGACCCGACTTTTAACTCCTGAGAACTCCCACTTGTCTTGGTAAAATGCAGCTCAGCTGTGGCCTCCAATGTCAGTTGAGTGTCCCTTGCTTCCAGTCTCCCATCACTACCTGGCATATGATCCACTCCTGGAGTCCTTTCCCTACTGGAAGGGCAGGTCATGCCCTCCTAAATTTTCCTTTATGGGACACCCTTAAAAATAAGTAGTGGGCAGCAGTGGCAGTTTTGTCCCCAGTAGGTTAACATGTCCTACCTTGGGCATTCTGGTCATACCGCCAACCAGGATGACTTCACCAATGTCACTCTTGCTCACTTCAGCGTCTTGCATGGCCTTCTGGCATGGCACTACCGTCCGCTTGATCAGCTCGGCCACGATGCCCTCGAACTGCGCACGACTCAGCTTCATGTTCAGGTGCTTAGGCCCAGAGGCATCCATGGTGAGGTAGGGCAGGTTGATGTCAGTCTGCAGTACAGGAGGGGACAAGGTGTCAAGAACAGCAACCAGAAAACAAGGCAGCTATGTGCAGGTTTCAGGTCAAGCCACGCACTCTGTTGTGCCTGAAATTTCTGCATTACCCTTTACCCCAGACCCTGGCCTAAGTAGCGTAAGGAACATGTTTGTATTTTATACTTCAGATAAGAGAGAGAAATTGGGTTAGAAAGAATTCATGGCTACAACTATTAAATGTAAATTCTAATGCTGTGTTATTTAAGGTCTTTTATGTTGAAGCAGTAGTGCTCAAAGCTTACATGATGTTGTCTTACGCTCATCATCATGTTAATGTTACTGTTAATAAACAAATTGAGATGAAAGCATCTTCACACTAGTGCTTGAAACCACTAGCATTTAGTTTTTATCATAGCCAGCAGGTAAGAGGGAAAATATCAGAATGTACTATCTTTGTTCCCTCCCTCCAGCAAAGCACAGAAGAAACTCCATCAAAATTCATCAAGCCTGTCAAACACCTGCCTAACATTTCACATAAGACAACCCACTTCAAGGATATAACTCACAATCACTTCTTTAAATGTAAACAGTAAGCTGCAAACAACTAAGTTCATCAGTACCAGGGACAACAATTCTCATTCTTCCTGGTTATTGGTGCAAAGCCTCACAAATTCAAATGCTGCATTTGCAAAGGAAAGCATAGACTAAATCCAGCAATCATCTTGTTTGGATGCAGAGCCATGTCAACACCAAAGGGTGTTACAAATCAAAGCAATTATAACACTAATGCACTAAACTCTAGAGATTCACAACCTGAACTCATGTTACTGGCTAGAACGCATGTTACTGCCCTCCCTTTTCTAGATAGCACAATCAAAAATATTAGGAAAAACTTGGCCAAAAGCAGGCAGTTATTCTTCACTGCTAAGGAGTTAAAGAATCCGTTTTTTCCTTGTATGAAAGGACTGTATTTGCCAGTTCATGAGCTAGTAAAACAGAGTTTGCTATGTCCTTGGCAGAACTGTGCTTCTATTGTGACCGGCCTGAACTCCTTCCTATGATTTCCCTATTGGCCAACAAAACGACCACCACAAAAAAAAAAAATTCAAAACTTAGAAACTGGCATAGTCCCCATTTCAATTACTTTATAATTGACCTTAATTTCATTTCAGCAAAGCTATCACACCCCCCAGCTTGCTGCTTCTCTCACTCCTTATTCAGTAGTGAATAAAGGACATGCTTCAAAGCATCACTATATGGAGCAGATGAAGAAAAAGGGGTATGAATTGTCAGTTAAACAACACTTCTATGGGCAAATAAGGGAAGATTTTCTGCAAATAGTATTTCTTCTTGGGCATGTTAGCTGTTTCAGTGGTACAAGTTTAGCTACACAATAGTCGGTGGCACATGAATAACATTACAAGATTTTGGAACAGCTAGAACAAAACCACAAGGGCTGCCACAAATGCAGCAGGACTAAGTGCAGCTAAATGCCCATTGCAGGGCTCAAACACAGCAAGTTACATTCCCTGCATATGCCATCAGCATCGTAGGCCACAACACAGGCAACATTGTTATCCTTCAAAAGTACTATTTTCTCTCCCAGATACTGACGGACTATCCCGCTAATGATTTTCAGTCAAAATTACCCCACCTGAAGCTTCTGCTACAACAGAACAGCAGCAACTTTACACAGCTTTTTGAAACAAATATAAAACAGTGTTTTACTGGATGGCTTTGAGTCCAGTCACTTACCTGCACAGATGAAGAAAGCTCACACTTGGCTTTCTCTGATGCTTCCCTTACCCTTTGAAGGGCCATGTTGTCTTTAGTTAGGTCAACTCCAGTCTAAGTAACAAAAAACACAGGTTAACAAATTGTTAGCCAAGGACAACTTGGCTTTTGCCAACAGTCACAGAGTGCTTTTCTTCACTGGAACTCACTTTTCTATCGTACTTAAGAACAGCTGCAGAAATATAGCCAGACACACGCACTCTTCTCCTGTTCTCTCTCTAACCTTTGGCAAATGTGTTCAGCATTTCAAAAAATTTAAGAAAAATCTATTAGCTCTCACTGCTCTGGAAATGATTGTATGGTACATTAGTGATTAAAGCTTAGAGAAATCGCTGCTTCACAGAATATGAAAGCAAGACTAGATTAGCAGTGGATTAGAAATTACAACACATTTTTTCCACATGCAATCTTACAAATACACCATAACATATCTGCATGGACATATCCTGTTTAACAATGGATTTATAAATAGGTTATGTATAGGAGAAAAAAGTTGTTCTGCTATTCCATCCATTTTCCAGGACAGTAACACTCCGCCTCAAGTAAAGGCAGTGTGCTAGAGACATGCTCAAGTGTGCTACAGATGACAACCTAAGTCCTAGTAATTTAAATAAATGCTCACCCTTCCACAGAAGTTATACCAGGCTTAAACACAGACTAAGTTCTGATGAGACATCTCACCTCTCGTTTGAACTCTTTGACAATATGCTGCAGCAAAGCCTGGTCAAAGTCTTCTCCGCCCAGGAAAGTGTCACCATTGGTGGACTTCACCTCAAAGACTCCCTTCTGGATTTCCAAAATGGAAATATCGAAAGTGCCACCACCCAAGTCGTAGACTGCAATACTGCAGGAACAGAGGCAGAAAAACATAACTTTCAGACAAAGTTGTGCAACTCAAAAGCACTGTCCACAATACATGCTGTCATTCTTGGAGTCGGCTAAAAATCTGTTTTGAAGACATCCATGAGCAGACTGCACAATGCACCTATTTCTCAGGCACACAGTCCATGCAGAAGTCCTCTCTGCAAGGTTGCTGCATTATGGAAGCACAAAACCCTGCAAATTCAGCAGAGGGGGCTCCTGCACATGTGGTTTGGTAGTTCCTTCCTCAAAAAAGGTCATGCACATGTAGAGACAAGTGCAGGGATACTGGAACCATCATGAAAAAAAACACTTTGCAAAGCATAAGACTTTCACAGACTGTGATCTACATCATAAATGCAAAGTGGGTGTTTGACAAAGAGACAGAAGGCAGAATACAGGCTGCACACTGGGCACCAAACTTGAACATAACTCCTAGGCTGACCCTTAAGCACCAGTGCTGAGGGCCAGCTATCCTTGGCCACACACATCACCACTAACAACCAAAGCTAAGTGTCAGTTTAGTTAATTTCAAAAATAAAAAAAACTCTGCCAAAAACATCTGAAGATGCACTTATAAAACAAATTGCAACATGATTATTTAAGAGAGAACAGGTGTTATGAACATGCACTTACACTTTGTCTTCAGACTTGTCCAGACCATAGGCAAGTGCAGCTGCTGTTGGTTCATTAATCACCCTCAAAACATTCAAGCCAGCAATCTGCCCAGCATCTTTTGTAGCCTAGGGAGAAGAAACAAAAATGTTGAGTAGAAACTAAACACAGCTTACAAGCCAGACAAAAAAAGCCTTACAGCTTGGTGAATACCTGTCTCTGGGAATCATTGAAGTAAGCAGGTACTGTGATCACTGCATTCTTTGCTGAATGTCCCAGATAGTTTTCTGAGAGGAAAAACAAACAAGACAAAAGAGGTTATCTTCAAAATTAAAAATGGCAACCAAATTATTTACTTAGATTTTTTTTTTCCCCCCTGAACTAAGCTCAGAAGAGAAGTTTGCTGCTAAAGATCCTGCAGCTTTTGGGGAAGATGCAAAGGGAGTTCATCAAAGCCAAATCTTTCCTTATTCGGGTTACTGGAACAGACTCTAGACCTCTGTGCACTTAGTTCTTGATCTATAACCAGATGGAACTGGTGAGTAGGAACTTACTTAAGGCTTAACTTGCTTTTTTGGGGTGCAAGACTGACGTTTTCTGTGTTTCTCTGGAGCATTCAATATGCAACTCACTTATAACTTAATCATTTCGGTCTGCCGTAGGTAACGCACAGTATAAAAGTAATGCACAAAGACTACACATCTCCAAGTGAGAGCTGGAAACTCAATGCAGTATGATAGAAAAACATATTACAGTCCTGTTTCATGTCAGAACCTTCCTGCCCTGAAGAAGGGCAGGATGTGATCCAATGCAGATTCAGACCTGCTAAAAATAAGACCACGTGTGAGGCACAGAAAACACGCCAGCAGGATTTAGGCCTGTGCATTAACCCTGCAAAGACTTTACTTGTTGCATTATTCTTGTTTTGCTTAGAAAACCAGTTCATGTCACAGGCAAATTCAGGTAGCATTCAGGGCAAAAGTCTACTGATCTAGTGGATCTTCTGCTCAGGGCAAAGGAGCACCACTCTTGGTTTTGAAATGAGACACAATCATCACATCTCACATCCCTCATCCTCTTATTTCCTTCTTGAAGTGCGCTTCAGCAAATGCCCTGGATCCAACACCAGAATAGCTCTGGTAAACCTTCAGTAATACAACATCCAGTCTTCTCCAAACACTTAGTAGTGCATGGACAAGTGTTTTCCAAATCAGACTGCACAAAACAGCTACTTTATGTATTTTTCTTTATGTATTGTACTCAGTTCCTCCAGAAATTGTATTAAGAATTGAAAGCGGGGGTGGGGGGAACCTCCAGCTCAACACAAGAACCCTTCTTGTAGCTCATGATGGAGACTTAACAATAATAGAGGAGGCAAAAGCCATTTGCCAGGCAGGTAAGCCAGCTACCTCAAAAGGGCAGTCAATTTTGATAAGAATATGCTTTAAACAAAGCACTAACATCTTGTCAAAGACCCCAGTTTGAGACAGGAAGACTGACTCAACTTGGGAACGCACAGCAGCCCATCACTTTATCCTCCACTATCTGACCCACAGGAGGCCCTGCTGTACAGGGGTTTCAGGATGAAAAAGTGGTTTTGATGGCTACAGCTCTTGCTTGCCCCGGTGTCCAGGTCACCTTCATGTTCAAACACAGCAAAGCCCACACTGCACCAACCTGCCGTCTCCTTCATCTTCATCAGCACAAAGGCACCAATCTGGCTTGGAGAATAGAGCTTCCCATGAGCTTCTACCCAGGCGTCACCATTGGAGGCACGGACTATTTTGAACGGAACGTTCTTACTAAACAACAAAAAAAAAAAATTTCAGAGCTGATTTCTGCATGAATGGCACCACACACAGCACCAAGCCCTTACAATTAACACCAGTAGAACACATTCAGGTTTTGACAAAGAACACCAAGCTTTCCCATGACAGCTGCAGATCTAAAAAGCCCCAAAATATTTTGGTTTTCCCCCATTATTCAACTAAAATCATTCAATCATAAATTCCTTGGTATAATTGTACATCATTGTTAGCAGATGCTGACTGTTCTACAGAGCATCAGCAAGACTGTGTGGCAGACAGACTAAAAGGCCCATTAAACAATTTGAATCCTGAAAACCTCAAAGATTAGCAATAAAGCCAAATACAAAGCAGTCTTCAGCAGGGGTCATATTAGCAAAGACCCCTCCAGTCATGAAGGCTCAATTACTTCTTGCATAAAAAAAACTGTTCAAGCCGTGCTTTGCAGTATGCAGTGCAATCTTTTATGTGTTCTCTGCTCTCACTTACATATCTTTCTTGACTTCAGGGTCATCATAGCGCCGTCCGATGAGGCGCTTGGTGGCGTAGAAGGTGTTGTGGGGGTTAGTCACCGCCTGACGCTTCGCGGGCATCCCCACCAAGCGCTCCCCGTCACCCGTGAACGCCACAACTGACGGCGTCGTCCGGGCACCTTCGGCATTTTCCAGCACCTACATTAAAACCAGAAGAGAGTGGCATCAGGAAACAATGTCCTCAAAAACACCAACTCTGAAATCCAATCTCTAGTAGAGTTACCACGCAGCGGTGCTTGTTTTGACTTACTTTAGCTTGTTTTCCTTCCATAACTGCCACACAGGAGTTGGTTGTGCCCAAATCGATTCCAATGACAGCACCTTTGATGGCTTCTGAGCTGCAAAGCATATTACACAGAAAATAATGAGTTGTGAGCTTTCTGTAGCAGTTACCTTGAAGAGCAAGGAAGTTGCCTATCCTGAAAGCATCATCAAGCCAGTTTTCACCCAAAGCAAAACCATATTTCCATCCTGAGCATTGGAGTCAAAACCAGGGAACATATTACACTGGAATCCATCACGGCATGAAGCATCTCTGCGTTCAATCATATCTTACCTGAATTTCCACTTGTTTATCTAAATATCTGAAGTACTATTCTTCACCGGAATAACCTTTGTTATGTATATACAGTCTCAACAAACACAATTTTTGACATAAACATGAAATAACTAGTAATTCTGCCTCTCCCCATATGCAATTTCCTAGACTTGTTTTTGGTTAGCCTTGATGTTCATATGCAAATTTGTATTTGAAAACAACCACCTGGAGTTAAAATTTTAACAAAATACTGTACTGGGTTATTTTTAAGCAATGAATACAGTAAGAACTGGCTAGATCCATGCAGGCCTCTCTGAAGCAGAGGCCAGAGYTGAACACCTTTTTTTTGATCCTAAAGATCAACAGAGGAGCTCTGAAAAGCAGGACTGGCTCTTACACAAGCCAAATTCGAATTCTTTCCTTTTTCCAGGAAGGGCATATTCTGACCCTTTGAGGCCAGAAAGAATCCAGAAGCATAGTTTTGCCCGATAAATAGATCTGAGATGAAGAAGGTATATTGCAGCCATTCCTCCACCAGATGGTACCTTAGACAGCATAAGATGCCACATGCATCACTTTAAGATATGATAAAGCACTGAGCCTGAAAATGAGCGAGTACTCAACTGCTGGGCAGTTTTCCTAGCACACACAGATTCCCCATGTTTTGGGCCCTTAGCTGTAAGGGCATCAGTTACAAAACATGTGAGCTACACAACTAACTTCAACACTTGTTTTTTTTTCAGTGTCCTGCAAGAAGAAGCAAGTAGAACAGACAAGCTGTCTGAAACCAGTTTAGCTGCAGTGAAACTGAGCTGCAGACTGCCCTGATTTCATGACATGTGATGGAGAGGAGTAACTGACAGCTTAAAACAAACCACTGCACCTATTTTGTATCAAACAGTGAATCCCTAATCACTTTTCGCAGAGACTGCCACTGGTGCGAGCACGCGGAAAGAATTGAAGGTGCAGTCTTAGAAAACTAATATTCATGGATTCTGGTTTTACCTTTTGCAGCAGCTGCTGAATTGAGCTTAAAAGAAATCGTATTTTTTTGAGGCAACTAACTAGTTTGTTGAGACTTTGAAGTTCTCTGTACTTACTGGAATACTGCTTTTAAAGACAGTTCCTCATAGAAAACTTGTTACCAAACTTTTAAAATGCTCATGCAACAGAAAATAGTGATTTGTTTTTGCTCCCTTCTTGTATACAATCAGTTGTGCCACTAGACTAAAAGTAAAGATAATATCAAACTACAAAACATGAAAAAAAGGAATAACTTACGCATAGTTTCTGCTTGATGCTGCTCTGAGAACATTTTGACTGAGGCCATTCCAGAATGTCTGTAAAATAAAGATGTTCTAATGAAGTTCCAGTTCTCAGTATTAAATTGTCTTCAACCTGTACCTTTTAGAAGTAAACTTATTACAAATTACAATAATATTTTAAAAAATCCATGTTAAAATTAAATGAGAACTTGATAAAATTTCAATTTGCCATGGAACCACAAAGCAATTGCTACCTTCATTTTGGGGAGGATACAACCAACCTGTATCCCCAGAGCCAAGCAAATTTGCTCATGCAAAACAGTCTGTGAACTATCCACTGATTTAGAAGGCAAAAGATATTTCAGCAAGTTAACCTGAACCTCCAGCATGCAATGAGCAGCAGCAGATAAACATTAACTCCCTTCCTGGGCGCTTCACTAACGTTAACTAAAGACCCACGACATCCCTTGAAAAAGCTGCAGTTGCACTTTTGCAGCAATTCATATAATGCAGCCCCAGCCACATTTTTGCACACACAAGTCAAATAAAACACACAGATTTATCATTTTTTCCTCTTGTCTAAAAGTGAGCTTTTAACAAAGCATCTTAACACAGCTAAAAACACAGCTAAAACCACATAGGAACATCAGTGTTTGGCTCCTGTCCCTGGGTTTGTGGCAGGTCGGGAGGGGCCCAGAAGCCCCCAGCAACATCTGGAAGTTTTGATGTCTGTGGCAGTTCATAAAACATTCCCCTCAGCATTTTCCAGCTTGATGTTTACCAGACATGTCTGTGTGCAACGCACAAACTAGAAAATCTCCTGCCCTCAAAACAAAAAACATAAAAACAAAATAATAATAATAATAACAATAATAAAAACCCACAAAAAACAAATTCTCCTGTCCTCCCAAAAAATCCCGCACACCACCCACAACAAGGCCCTGTGCACTCCCGCACTTTCCCCTGTCGGGAACCAGGCCGAGCACATGGAACAACCAGATCCCAGCACCCGCCACGCCTGCGGCCGGAGGCCCCCACGGCGATTTTTGGGGTGAAAAACCTCAGTATTTTCAGCGGACAGAGCCCCGAACGCTCCTCCTCCAGCCCCTCAGGCGGGCAAGGCCTGACCAGGCCCGGCCCGGGCCTCCGAGCGCCGGGGCCGCCCACCCCCTCTTCCCCGGCCGCTCCCGGCGCTCACCGCCCCGTGCGCGCGGCCGTTGCCGGC
>PTEX01000102.1:1981598-2065412 GCA_003342815.1 Eudromia elegans
GGCCGGGCCGGGCCGGGCCGGGCCGGGCGGCGCGGGCTTTGCGGGCCCTCGGGCGGCTTCGCGGCCGTCCCGAAATCCCCCGCGGCGGCGCCTCGTGTCCGCCAGGCAGGGGCGGCGGAGCCCCGGGTGCCGCGGTGAACGCGCGGCCACCCACGGAGGCGGCTCTGCGGGGCGCGGCCTGCTCCGCGCCGCCGTGTCCCTGTGTGCGGAGTGGGGCCTCCTAAGGTTTCCTACGGAAAACCTCCGAGGAGCCGGCAGGGAGGCCACGTGCAGGGCTCCACGGCACCTTGCTGGTCCTGCAGCAGCAGAACACGTGTTCAAACCCCTTAGCAGCTGAGTGGGGACACAACCAGTTTCCTGCACTACTTTGAGCCATTCTGGTGCGTTTTTGAGCTSTGGGGGCACCTGTCGCAAAAGGAAGTTCCTGCAAGTGGCAGCACGCAAGGATGGCACCTGCCCTATGCAGAGGCAGCAGCGTTTTGGAGGCATCGCTCAGKGCCGAGCAAGGCCAGGGTGCTGGAAGCATGACACAGCCTGCGGGGAGCTCTGCTTTAGCTCCTCCACATCCGTTATTTCCTCCCAGTGGGAATTTGAGGGTGGGTCCTGCTTTGAAGCCCCCCGCAGCTACGCTGGGTAAGGAAGGCGCCTCTGGATGCCCTGTTAGGGAAAGGCTTGAGGAGCCAGCAGTCGAAAGGGCTGCATTTCAGCTGAACGGGACAGGCAGTGACTGGTCACACGCCATGCAGCTTGGTGTCRCACCCTGCATCGCGGGGCACAACGGGGAGCCCGAACGGAGTCCAGCAGCACTTGGTGCCCAGGAGAAGGAAGATGGGAGAGGTCAAGGGCATCCCCGTGCTCGGGGAAGGCCTTCCCGGGGGAGAGGCATCAAACGCTCAAGAGGACAGGAGGGCAGGGGTAGAGCTCTCGCTTGGGTGGAGGGATGGGGACGAACATTCCATTTATTGGGTATTTGAAACCACATCTCACTGGGAGGACAGGGGAGGCCACAGGAAAGCCTGTAGGACCCCCCAAGTCCAGTGCACATGGAGGTCCAGGGAGGCTGCAGGAATGCCCTTAAAGCCGCCCGGCCCAGTGCATGCAGAGGCCTGGGGAGGCTGCACAAAAGCCCGTATGGCCTCCCCAGGCCAGTGTGGAGGGATGTATGGGGAGGCCTCACTAAGGGCCTTACATAAGGACCCACCCAGTCTAGTGCACATGAAGGCCCACAGAGGCCACTTAGTGATCCGAGTCCAGTGTGTATGGAGGCCTGAGGAGGCTGAACAAATGCCCATAAGGCCCCCTGGTCCGGTGTGCACGGAGGCCCGGGGAGGCTGCAAGAAAGCCACTACGCTCCCCCCTCCCTAACCCAGGGCACACGGAGGCCCAAGGAAGCCGCACAAAAGCCCATTCTGCACCCCCCCGCCCCAACCAGTGTGCACAGAGGCACATGGAGGCCCAGGGAGGCTCCACAAAAGCCCATAATCCCTCCCTGTCCCAGTGCACACAGGCCTGTGGAGGCTGTACAAAAGTCCATAAAGCCCCCCGGTCCAGTGCACACAGAGGCCCAGGGAGACCACACGGAAGCCCCTAGGGAACTCCTGGTCCAGTGTGCATRGAGGCCTGCGGAGGCCACACGAAAGCCCAAAGGGCCTCCCCAGCTCGGCACATGGAGGCCTGAGGAGGCTGCACAAAAGCTCAGGTGCCCCCCTCCACCCAGCCCATTACACATGGAGGACAGGGGAGGCTGCACAAAAGCCCATGAGATCCCACAAGCCCAGTAYGCACAGAGGCCCACGGAGGCTGCACCAATGCCCATAGGCACCCCTACTGGCCCAGTACACATGGAGGCCCAGGGAGGCTGTACAAAAGCCCATAGGGCCTCCACAATCCACAGTGCATGGAGGCCCAGGAACGCCCCACAAATGGTCATAAAGCCTCCTGGTCTATTGCGCATGTAGGCTGCACAAAAGCCCAGAGGGCCTTCCTGGCCCATTGTGTGTAGAGGACAGTAGAGGCTGCACAAACGCCCTGCAAACGCCCCTGGCTCACTGCGCAGGGAGGCCTGTGGAGGCCACAGGAAAGGATATAGGCCCCTGCAACCCTAGTGCACATGGGGGCCCAGGGAGACCGCACACGAGGACATGGGGGCCTTCTGCCCATTATGCATGGATTACAAGGGAGGCCACACAAATGCCCAGTTGGTCCCCCAGCMTGGTGCACACGGAGGCCCTCAGAGCAGCCCATAAAGCCCTGCCTGGCCCAGTGCACACAGAGGCCAGCGGAGGCTGCACGCAAGCCCGTGGGGCCCCCTTGGCCCAGCGTTACAGGGAGGCCGCACAAAATCCCATAGGGCTCCCCATGGCCCAGTGTGCCTGAGGGCCCAGGGAGGCTGCACGAGCGCCCCTAGGCACCTCCCCAATACAGATACTGTCTGCTACAGCATTCGGGGGTCACGGCTGAYGTATCGTAGCCCTCAAAGTGGAGGCAAGGGAGCCTTCTTCCCTCTTCAAGGAGTTTTTCTTCCTTACCACAGGCCTTCTTTCAGCAGTCACAATTCCTCTTTTGCTGCTGCTTTCTTTTCCCATTTCCCCTAGCAGAACTGAGATAAGAGATTGCAAATACTTGAAATAATTTAAAATTTTATTTTAATGCAACTAATTTCATCTTCTTTCTCTGCTACATTTCCAGTTTAAAATGGCATTAYTCTAAGTGAAAAAAAATATACTATCATTTTACAGTTCTAACTGACGGACTATTAATAGGAGGTAGTGCATGAAAATGAATATTACTTAATTCTTCAAACTCCCAATATTTTTTCATCAGCTTCTCTTCAATCTTTGGCCTTCACAGGGTAGTTGAAATTCAAAATCAGGTCACAGAGCAGTAGCTGGCTTTCCACTACAAGACAAAGGACAACACATTGTTGATGGCATTTACTGAACAGGGAATAAGTGAAAGGCAGTTTAATGCAGCATTTTTAAGTGTTCATCCCTCAAGTCTTTCATAAACTAAAAAGATCATTTTGACTTGGTTTTACTCCCGTTTACTCCACTCCAAGGCAGTTAAATAAGGTTTAGCATTGGGGGTTTAGCTTTTTTTTTTTTTTAAAGGAAACTATTATGTTCCTATAGAGGAAATACTTGGGTTATCTGACAGAACTTCTTCCATGCTTAGCTAATATGATTCCATATTTATGCAAATATGGTTTCATTAACTTTACAAAACATGAGCAAATTTATTGTCCCACAACTTTAAAAAGGCTCTGTGACAACGAAAACACGAGCCATTCACAAACGCACATTCCTTCAAACGCTGCCTCAGCATCTTCCTGCTAGCTGCTTAATGACCTCAGAATTACCATTTAATTTCTTCAGCTCACTGGACATTTTCTCAACATTTTTAATTGCAGCTTCAAGGTTAAACTCCTGATCAGCAGCATCATTTTTAAACACCTGTATAAAATAAAAGATAATTGCTACTGTACATGTGATTCTTAAAACTCAGTAATAATATTTTAGCTAAACCTCTCCCTCCCCACTACTCCTGTCCATTTAGATATGGCAAATACTAAACACTCAGGCTTAGCACAGTGAGCACTGAGTWTAGCACTCAGATGCTTCCTATTCCATAGGAATCCTCCTTTTTTACATTTTTAACTCCAATAAAAATAAAAACGCTGTTGAGAAGAGGAAATTTTAGTTATAATTCATTTTGTTTTGAACCTGTTGTTTTCCTAGGGAACTAACAATTTGCTAATCTCAGATTGCAGTAATTCAGCCACAAGATGGAGCTGGTGTAAAATTAACTTGCATAAAACTAATTCCATTCACTTCTGGAAACCTTATTCCTTCCCTTTATCAAGAAAAAGCAAAAAAAAACCAACTACTGGGAATTAAAACTAGAAACCATCTGAAACAAGTAGCATTGYTTTTATTTACATTATATTCTTCCAATAGTTCAACTTAGAATGTTATTTTTTAAAAAATAAAATTGCATATATTGTCTTTTTTATTGTTATCAGCCTTCTCTATATCATGCAGAAATTCATGGCAAAAAATATCTGGAAAAGSTCTAGGTAATTTCTTCAGTTACTTGCAAATAGCGCTTGCTATGGAGCGAGCATTATGGAGGATAACAATAACATCAAACTTACATTTAACATTGATTCTTTATCCAAGTCCAAGTCCCTCTTTCCTTCAGATCCTGGCTTCTCATTAAGGTCCTCAGCCATGGCCAAATATTCTAAAAGAAAATATCCAAAAAGCATCATCACAGTGGGGTAAATTAGCCTCAGATATATTTTGACTACAAATATTGAAGACATTTTGTTCTCATTCTCTGAAAGTGGGGTTTGAGACAGCAGAAATAGTAAAKAAATAGTTTTGTTTATTCATTGAAAAAGTTTTTGTTTGTTTAAATCTTGAATACAATTCATTTTTTCCCCTTTCTTTTAGGGACAGTGTTTCAAAAGTTTTCACAGTTAAATGTAGGGCCAGCAGCAGGGAATGGTTGTGTTTATAGTAACTATCAATCCGGGCAAGAGTTCCCCAAGAGATCCCAGAGCAGTCGCACAAGACATTGCTTCACACGTATCACACCAATTCGCTTGCCCATTCACATTATTATGCTGCTCAGGTTATACAAGGCATGGAAACAAGGCAAATTTATTTCTTTACCCTTCTCATACTGCTTAAGATCCCTTTTAGCACYTCTGCAATATGAGAATGTCTATTCACTTCCTCCTAAAGCTATGTTTGATATATTGAAATTCAGTAAAACCAAAATGGTAAGAATGTTCCAACCTTACTGATTTTTGCATAATAKTTCATGTTTTGTGGATGATAACTTCAAGAGCTAACTCCAAATAAAGAGAAGAATCTATACAATTCAACATTTCTGTACCCGAGTAAGTTTGCYGAGCAAGCTTACCTCAATATTTTGTTGTAATCATCCCTCCTGTAACTTTCACACTAAGGTATTACCTTGTAAATTTACCCTCTTGCACTGGAGATTACAGAATAGCTGTGCAGGTATAAAAATAAACTGTTCGCTGGTGGCCAGGCTCCTTGGTCCTGCTTGTACGGAATCTGCAGACTGTCATTACCAAACTCCAGGGGCTACAGTACCTCTGATTAGATTTTCCAGCACCCTGGCAGATCTGTCATTTTCTTTAATAGATTTTAGCAGTTCTGCACAAGTCTCATTTTAGGTTTCTCAAACAATCCACTGAAGAGTTTGTTCTGCCATGTACCCCACTGCATCTAACACACACTTTGAAGGAACCTGTGCTACCTTCCTCCCACGTCCAGTTACTAAGCAGGCAAGCTATATATAATGAGACCCCTATTTAGCGGAACATGAAACTAAAAACTCTGTACTGATAATAGATGCATATTTAAAGCACCACAGTAGATTGAAAATATCTACAGTAAGCTACAAATGCTGTAAACAAATCGTCTTCCACGATCTTCAGGCAGTCAGGAGAGCTGATCAGAAAGTTTTGATAAAACTTACTCCATTTTGAAGTACAAACCCAAATAAAAAACATTTATAAAAYAAATCCATTCCTTTAATTTGCCTTTTTAAAGTTTATGTTTTTGTCTTGATTAGTCTTGGGGTAAAGCTTTGAATTCCATTGCAACTTAGAAAGGTTTTCAGGATCTTGAGAAATCTCACAGGTTGAGACATTCATTTCTTACCCAGCCACTTCCCTTTCTACAGAACACATTGCTACAAATTCCATTTTTTTTCCTACTTGAAATCACACAAACTACAGAGTGATTATCGCTTAATATGCTATGTGACCCTGATAACTTTTAACTATTCCTACTTCTTACTGAGAGGAGAGAGAGCAAGAAAGMACACACAAAGCTCGCTCATCCAAGCACCCTTTTCAGCAGCAGATGTAAGAACTGATCTAGCYGTCCATACTCCTTACCTCACACCTCCTGCCCCATTAACCAGCAGCCCATTTRCTACCAAAGCATAGGGTAACACAGCACCAGCAGCCAGACCTGCTACCCCCAGCACTGTAAAGAATTAAAGCAAGATTGCAACACCTCATGCTGTGAGGCAATTAGCATCATGGTTGGCCACCCCGCAGGCAGGGCTGTTAAGAAGGACCCATACCCAGCTGTACTTCCAAGAAGCCMATCTTGTTCTTGCACAGAGCAAAGCAGGTTTWAAAAAAAAAAAAGTGAAAAAGTGGCTACATCAGGAAATGGTTAAAGAAATCAGAAAACCTTCTAATTTCAAACTATGAAATCYATTTACTAGTTCAGGATAGAGGCCTGGACCCAGACCAAGACCACTGGTATTGAGACAGGAGTACAACAACTTTTCTTTTTAGCTTTGTGTTAATGTAGATTTGATTACAGTACAAAAATTGGACTCTGAGGCATAAACAACTGGGTCGTTTTAGCAGTTGAAAAGAATTAAAATCTGTGCACCTCTAAAATTAAAAGAGAAATTATGAATTATAACACTGTGGCATAAAAGGGGCTCTGCTCAGATAATAACATTAGTCTGATACATATTCCTCAGTAATTCAAATACCATTTTTCTGCTATGTCATCTGATTAAAAATCGTGGTGCTAGCTACCTTGGCACAGCTGATGCCAACAACTGAGCACGAAGCTTCAGCTGATCCTGGCTCTTAGGTGTCCTTGCCCTGTGCTCCTATCTCTTTTTCATGCTTTTCTGGCATATCAATCTTTAGCAAAGCAAAAGTTTCTGATTTTTTTCCTGATATTCAATATAAATRGCTTTATGACCTACTTGTAGATGACATTATCAAGAAATCTGTCTCTTAATTACTACATGCTYGTTACTGCTAACTGTACCACTGGAAAAATGAGGGAGAAAAAAGGGTAGAAGTGATATTAAACTCACAAATTACAGTACACAGTCATTCCACAAAGGAAAAAAAGATATATCAATTTACTTCACAAAGGTGACTCATATAAGGTCACTTTATTGCATTCCTCTGAAGTGTTTCTGTGACGCACACGGCCATCAGGTGAACATTACTACCTTGGGGCACTCTTGAAAGAGCTGCAAGACGCTGCCGTGCCACACTGTTGTTCACTGACATTTTGAGCACATCTGTTTCTATTTGTTGGCAACTATTGTTGCTATAAAGTGTAGATCTGTTAGGTCTATTTAATGTTTTAGACATAGAGTCTACTGTGCCTAATCAGAATGACATTGCTCCTGTTGGGAAGTGTTGCGTGATTTACCACTCTGCCCAGCCATTCCCAYATGAGCAAATCCCACTTTCCTGCTGCTGAATTGGCAGCAGTGAAGCACCATTAAAATTCTGTATAGCTCAGCTCCAGAGCTCTTGGAATACATAAATGCAACTCTTGGTTTAAAAACTTCCTATATTTGATTTTTACTAAGCTGCAACCCGAGACTGAGCAAATGAAAAATTATAGCTGATGCAGGAGAAATTTAAAATTCCATCTATGAACCTCTGCTGAAGGTGACTGTCAGTGTGAGCATGGGGCAGGGATGCTTTACCTGCCAGGCTCTCTGCAGAGCTTACCAGCCTAGCAAGGCTGCCATGAGAAACACGGTGACTACAGGACATAGCAGTGAGAAAAGTGTCGTAYGGTCATTTCAAGCAAACTCTATAAAGCTTTCAGAGGGCTAGAAATTCTGGACAGTGACACCAGGTCATCATGTGGACAGTATGACTACTTGCATATTAATATGACTAATAACAAATCCTTTAAATATTTTCAGAATCAATCCAAGTAAATAGTGTAGCACTAACTTTCCAGCAAATTCAGCTCTGTAATTGCAGCTAAAGAAATGTGAAATAACATTAGAAATATGTGAATAACAAGATATATTTGAGGATGAAAATCCTTATTTAACCATAATACTAATACAATATTGATTGCAGAATATGTGATTCAAACTACCTATCTGGGTTGGAAATAAAAATACAGAGTTTTTATGTCACTATATATCAAATAACATGCACATAATTCAGGAATACATGTGCCAGTACATCTGATTTATTAACAATTAGCAATTCTACTCTTCCCGTTTATTTGTTTAAGCCTTAAAGATATGAGCAGTAAATTCAAGGATCGTATTTAAAGGCTTAGACATGAGTTTCACTGCAGCTGAAACGATTTACTCTAACAATACAATATGAATAGCTATGCAACGAGTGAGATTTTGGGCCAGAAACAGAAGTATGATAGTCTGACTCACTATGATCCTCACACARGAAAGCAAATGGTCTAATCTGATGTATGGATTTAAACTGTTTTCAAGGATTATTTAGCGGTGAAAGAAATGTTAGCCATTTATTCCAGAACTCTTTATTTTTAAAAGCATGCTCATAATATTGGTTATTTCATTTGCATCTTCAAGGAAAAACATCAGAAGTGAGAGGCAGTATTATCTTTTGCAAGAGCATGAGAAGTAATTAACTTTACACTTTAAGCCTTGACAAAAATACCTAATCCAAACAGAAGACTCCTTAAAGCATGGCTTGTGAAAAATGAGCTATTTGTGAACTACTGTATGAACTAAACGAACTAAAAGAACTATTTAGAGAGCATCCAACAAATGGCTCTTTGCTTACATTTAGGATTATTAGAGATCAGCTCTCTCTCCCGATTAGAGTAGATTTCTCCAATATTTTCTTCCYTGCAAAACCAGCATGTAGGCTGGAGTCTGCCTCAGCTTGTGCATCACCACTCGGGTTAACCACGCTGCCATTGGAGGTGCGGTGCTACAGACACCTCTGACAAACCTAACACGTGTGCTTGTGAATGGGGAAGGTCAAAATAGCAAGGGAAACATCATTTCCTTTCATTCCCAATTTTATGCATCTTTCTATAGCCTRTACTAAAAATAATTCAGTAATATGAGCAAGACGCTGCTTTTTCTGGGAACCAATAATGTTTTGAATATTCTCTCTTGGAATTAGCTCTTAAATAGGGAAAGTGAATTGAAATTTCTCCATGTGAGCTTTCAAAGCCAGGAAGCAGCAGCAACATAAGGCTCCCAGCAAGGGGCACTGTTTCACCTTTTTAACCTCCCATTTTAAACACACACACACACACACACACACACACACACACACACACACACACACACACACACACACACACACAAATCTACTGCGCATTTTCTTCATTTCAAGCAGAAGCACACATACCTCAGAAAAAGGAAGTTGCCTCTTCCATCATTTTTGGATGAGTCTAAATGTTTTCACTAAAGCATTTCTGCTTCTTCTGTGCTTACACCATCATCTTGGCAGATATGGAAGCTGCAGTTTGATCAGCTTAAGATTTCATATTGAAAATKAATTTGAGATGAAGAAAATTCACAAATATTTGGAAACTTCAGAGGGGAATAGAGGAAAAGGAATTCAGTTCAAGTTTTTCTGTAAAAGCCTCYTCTTTAGGGAGGAGTCCAATTTCTTTCTCACTACACACACATTGGCTATGACAAATGACTTATTTTGCAGGCAAAGAAATTCTGAGGTCAGTAGCAGTCTCTACTGAATATCTCCATAAAATGTGACAATCAATAACAGTTTAACCTCTAGTCTATATTAACAGACTGCTTCTATTTATTGTTTCACTTGTGTAAAGACAAAGACAGGTAATCCAAAAGGAGTAGCAATAATAGAGACTTATGACCTTCCTTCACAAGAACATAGATACCAATGGGCAAAAACCATTTCAGCTTCAGCATCATGCAAAAGGTATTTTGCAAAGAAACACTGTGTGTTAGTTGTTGAAACGTTTTTGTGCATTCCCCGAAACAAATGACACTATTCTGAATATTTTCTTTTCTGGGCAGTAAATAAAGTMTTCCATGTTGACAATGCTAATATTATATTTTAAAATATATTTGCATTTGTGTTTTTGTCAATTTTTATTGCATTTTATAAATCCCAGAGCAGAGATCTACTAAGATCACTTTGAGAATGCCTCGTTTCTTGGGATAGCATCATGCAATGACCCAGGTGATCCTATGCCATTTTGCTTATGGATTATTTCAGTTAGAGAGTTTTGGATAGGTATTTGGAGTGCAAGTCAGGAAGGTTAATTTTAACTGATCTTTGTCTTAGAATATTTAAGACTGATAATTTCCAAATCTTAAGACGCTTCAGCAAAATTAATGCTTTAAATCTACTAGATAACCATGGGAAGGATGGGAAGGGAGGGGCAAGAAAATAATTTTGCCACTACTTGAAATTCTCTGTTTTAGGACACTCACTGTGTCATGCAAGAGGATGGCGGTGGCATTGGGCTGCTGGTGGTGGGGCAATAGSATAAGAAATAATTAGTAAACATTTACTTTTAGCTTCCTCTTCTGATCGGAAGGGTGATGAACATYTTGTACTCTAGGTAATAAATGTTTTCTAATGCATGTAGACATGGATGTAGTAAGTTGTTTTACTTATTTTTTATGTTATTGATGGATAAGACAGGTAGCTGGTAATATGATTCAGTCTTGTGCCATCACTTAGGGATTATTTGCAGAAATACGGATTCACATCTGTTCCTGTATGATTAGTATCCTCAAGTAATTTAATTTGTTCTTAAARATACATCCTTTTGCTTAGTAATACTTCGAAAGTGCACTCATTTCTTCTTCAATCAGATCTGTCACCAAATGACACAATAAATTTCTCATTAAAAAAAAATCCTAGTCTTCCAATTCGATGAAGTTTAYCAAATGAGCAAAAATCTCTTGTATTTTGAAGTAGCCAATAAGCAGTTTTAAGGGTTTATTAGAGTTRTGTGAGTTTGGAGGTGTTTCTTAAAAATACTGAACATAAGTTCTAGAGCAGTTTGCTATCTTAGTGAAGGAAATACAAAACATCTCTACAATATTTCTAAGAATGTGAGATTTTAGTTTTCCTTTGAATTAGGCAGGGAGAGTGGCATGAGCTTTGTAAATTTGAAGAGTGGGATCATTTCTGACTTAGCCTGATTAGTAAGCAGTGATAACAGTTCTTTTGGCCACTGTGGGAAAATTTAGTGACATTTAGTGACATTTTCTTTAAAATTTGCTCGCTTTCCAAAATGAAGTCACCGAAAACTGCTAGTCTTTCTCCCCTGTTTGCTTTGCAATTCTCTTTCACATATTTTTATTATGTGCAGTGTTGTTTATATCCAGCCTCATGATATATATTGGAAAAATTACACTGAAAATTAATTCAAAGCTTGAATTAAATGCAAATTTGGCAGCAGAAAATTGCAAAGTATAGGCTTTGGTAAGCAAATATTATGTCCCTTATGAGCAGAAAGTTACTCTATAAATAAATAAAACATATTTGTAAAAACTAACAAATTCAAGTGACCATTTGTAACTGTAAGCAGGAGCCCAATAGCGTGTGTTCACCATGAGCACAATGTGGAAAGTGAACACAAATGAGGTTGGCAGGAATACCTCTGACTGCCTCTGTAATAAGTTTTACTCATTTGTAGAGAGCGAGTCCTCTGGAGGAAACTTATGAAAATATGAATGTCCTTTTTTGCAGGTCTAGTAACGCTCTTTCAATGCATTGATATTTAATTTCTTTGTGCCTCAAACAATACCAATGCCTTTTTACCCTGTGGATTTGCGGCAAGGTTATTGTGTTCTTACTTTGAATTCTGAACTGGAAGAGAAGACARCAAAACTGTGTCAAGAGCACATTTAAAGTGCCACTTGTGCTAATGAAGAGGTCTTTGATGTAGTTCTAAAGAAACTGGCTGGTGTAGTGGATATAATCTAGCCAGACAGCACAGAAAACCTAGCAGGCTAATTTTGTCTTGCTTCTCAGCAAGGTAAATTAAGTCCCTATTCTCTCAAGTAATTTCCAGGGCCCAAGAAAGACAGTTGGCTCTGGTATCTCAGCAKAGTCTGTGAGACGCAGTATAAATATGAAGAATAAAATGGCAAATTTTGTTAAGTGTGATGTGTATTAGTTGCGCTCTAATAATTACCCTCAGGCCAGTGCTGGTTTCCTTGAGTTCTTCTCTCTTAACACCCGCTGGGGCACTGTCAAACACAGACTCTGCAGCCATACTGCGTGTCATCAGGGACCTGAGAATGGTGTTTGAGGAGCTCCRACGCTTTTGTGGAAAAGGTTGTACTGCAAGGCTATTCTAAGCAAATTAAACAAATAGTAAAAGTACTTTAGTTGTGTGCTTCCTTCTCTGCCAGTGGCAGAGGAGGCATTTTGCTTTATACCAAATACGTGTGCTTTTCTGATGGGCAACTGGAACAGCTTTTGCAACACACTTGTTGCTTTATTTGCTGAATTGGGTTAGTTCCCACAGACTCATTATTAGTCCTGAGAAGAGCACTAACAGTACCTTTCGGTTTGGCAGTTCACTTAAAATTAACCGGAATATCTAAGAAATATTTTTAAATCTTATGAATTTTGAGAAAATATATGTTTATTAATTCCTCCTAGAAATGCAGGCAAGTGCTCTGACTTATTTTTAGATGCTTATTTCTCCACCTTTTTTTTTTTTTTTTTTTTAAATCTCTCCCAAGTGGACTCTCTGCACTGTTTTCACTAGGCCAACTTTTAAAAGTTCATGATCTCTGACAAGAACTACAACACCAAACAAGCTTCTCTCTTATTTTATGGAATACTAGATCCTCTAGTTTTTAAGTTTCCAAAACTTAGGAAGATCTACACTTTACGTTATAAAAGAAACTATTTACATATCAAAATCTCATGTATTATGTTGCATATGTATACAACATTCAAAGTACATGTGTTATGTATATCAGTTATGTATACTGAGAGGTATATGTATTTTGCATCTATCAACCTACTGATAAARTAGATTAATTTCATGTCTTGAATAAAATGTCTTTAATTTAATTTACTTCTAYAGCCTTAGCATACAGGTATTTTCCATTATCTGCATCCACTGGCACCCTTTTTGACCTTCAAGGAGAGAATGCCTGTTCTTATTTACACAAAATAAAGATAGCTGCACTTCATAGGATCAATATTGTGGGGCAGCAATATTATAGCACTCCACTACCCAGTCTTAGCAGGAAATAGTCCTTCTGCGGTCACAAGGAGATGACTTGTGGTATCAGCGCATTYGGAGAAGTTTAGCAAACATGTTATCTTTAGCAACAGATCTGATGTAATGTTATTAGTTCAATCTGCTCTGTTTTGCCATTGCAGGTGATACGCTTGTTACCAAAACAACCTGGAATTCTTTTCTTACCATGGCCTTCAGAAGGTCACGTACATATGATGTTTCACCATCATCTCATATTTAGAACACGCTTAAAGAGAAAAGCCTCATGCTGTAACAACATCTTCCTAAATTCAAAAAATTAATTCTTACCTATAATGAAGCTTCAACAACTTTGTACTGCAGAAAGCTTTTATTTGATAATCTAATCTTAATTTCAACTGTGTTATGTTGCCCAAATACTGAATATGCTAAATGGCATGGCTGATCTTATTATCTATATCACTCTAAATGCTTACTTTAAAATTGCAATTAGAAATAAGCAGAAAATTGTGGCAGAACTAAATTCTGAATTTGGATATCTAAAAAGGGTAGAGTGGTGCCATTTGAGAAGCAAACAGTGTATACTAGCAGAATAACACCAAGTAGAACAAAGTGTCCCACTGCCAAGAAACARAACCTTCATAGCATTACTATTAATTACACTATTGTAATGATTCCTGTAGCAATTACAATAAAATATGCCATAAAAATAGATGCAAAGAAATTCTAGTAATGCAGTACTCACTCTTTTCATGCCTACAGGGTGAATGAAGAACTATGCCATCCAGAAGACCTTCAAATCATGTTACAAGCCCAGATATTGCACTTAAATCTGCCCAAGTCACATGAAMATTTCAATTTCAGATGCCTACCGTACTGTTAAAAAATGTGCTGTAAAGCAAACTAGAATTTTGCTCTTACATATATGATTTCWTCAAAAATTGCATTAGGATCTCCAAAAAGAAATTTCTAGTTTACATTCCTCTAATTCTGCAAAAGAAACAACTTGTAAATAGTTTAATACAACCATGTTTTATCTTTCATTTATTTCATACTATGATAAATTTCTCAAGTTTGGGTATAAAAATGCAGACAGGCAGAAGGAAAGATCTTATCTACAATTTAGATGAAGAAAGAATATATATTTTATATATATATATATATATATGAGTTTTGATGTTTTTGATGAAACTGCACCTTAGCCAGCATCTTAGCCTCCCATCTTGCTCAGTACTAACTCAGGAGAGTGTCCTTACTGAACCATTATGTATCCTCTCTGAACCACCACCAAGTGTCCTTACAGAATCATCAAGGTCAYTTCCTGATTCGTCACACTTGTGTCCAGACCTAGACCAACCTTGTTTAACTTGATATCAGACCGAGTTGGGAGTTCAGGGTCAGGTGGCTTCAGGCAAAATGAACTGGACCTACTCATTAAACCACGTGTTATTTATAATTTCAGTTTTAAAAGAAAACTGATATATAAACCAGCACTGTTTATAGATGCCAAATTCACAGCTGCTGCTTTTGTTTACTGACACATATTTCTGGTGCATACAAAAGCTTGAGCTTTCCTAATAATAGCTGAGGCTGTAATATATTAGTTCAGGGAAATAAGACACAAACAGAATGCACCAGAATCAAATGGATGAAATTTGGCATACAAATATAGAGACATTTTACAGCTTCTGCTTAAATACATGTTTAGGTTTCACATCAGATGTCTTTCAGCAGGCAAATAGCAGAAATTAAAACTAGGCATGCGCAAGCAATATTCTTGTTTAATGTTATTTTGACATTAATGAAAGAAAGACCAGGATGTCAGCACAGTGTTTTCCATGACCTTCTGGAGTCCAAAGCAGGTACAGAAAATGCATGAATCTCAACAGCAGGTCTACAACAGCTTTTGCTGAGATGTTCCAGCAAGTTTGCTCTTGGAACATCTCGCATTCTGCAGAAAAGCTGAAAAGCACTACTCTAGAATTAGAAGATTATATGCAAAATATCACCTACAGTACCCTTTGCCTATAAGGCTACATAACAAACTGGCTGCATATATATATTATCTCAAATGAACAAATTTCCATGAAAATAGGCTTCCTATGAGATAAAGAATATAGGATRGATAATTTTTAAATTACCTATTTCCTACCAGTTCTCATATGTACCTAGTTCTATTTCTGGGAGTTCTCTCAGAAATCTTGCTCATGTATTGCATAACACATATATAATACACATTCTGGCCACGTTTGCAAAAGAATTAAATTTGTCTTACAATGGTGATGTGTGACAACCTATTCTTTTGTAAATGATACATATACCTGCATTACAAAAAGCAGAGTACTGTAGCTGATAARATCTCTTGCTGCTGAGAACTTACCCCAGATCTCAGAAATGCTTGTGCAGTCTGTGATCCTATGGCTAYTTTTCTGTAGGTACCAGAGAAGGGCATTGGCTCTCCAGTGTATGACATGAACATAGGAGCTTTATATGATATGAATCTCTCCTATGCTTAGTAACATTACTTGTTCCAGCAATGGGGATCGCTGAGGTTTACAACATGAGTTGTTCCATGGCTATTTGTTCAATGTGAAGTACAAGCATCTAGTGAAGGCAGRGAGATGGGAGATGGAGGACAGGGCCCTGTAATCCCTGCTTGAGCAGCTGCATGGGAAGCTACCATTTWTTCTAGCACTGCTATTACAACTGCCAGTCATTCCTACCATGGTTGCCAGCACAGTGTTKTCTGCCAAACATCACAGCCAGACTGAAGGAGACTTCACCAGTTGCACCAGCACTGAATTCCATTTCATATTGATGCAGTGAGGCTTGAAACAAACCTCTAGAGATACGCAGCAAATAYTCTACAACTAGATGGACAGAAGGAAGCCTTTGCCATAGTCATGGCAGTAGGAATTTTGCCAAACTCTCTGCCACTAGAAATCCCTCCCAACATATCTGGCATCTCTCTGTAGCTGCTATCATTCATCTTTCCTAGGAAACCCCTGGAATGGCACAGACACTCTGCTGCAAAAAGAGGTAAGGCAGATGACTAAAACATCTCCTCACATCCTGTATGATAGGATATGTATTCACAGCAGCAGGACCAAACTCTTACAGGACTGTTGGCTAACTCAAGGTATTAKAAATGTGTCTCCTYTCAACCCTGCATATTATTTCTATGCTCAAATCAAAATACRGTGACATTTGYAAACAAACAACCATATCAAGCTCTAAWGCCAGCKAATGACACTTTTGCACAGGATCCTCTAGATGATTTGAGCAGTTAAAGCTGGGGAATTTAGAGTCAAGTTTTGTAAGGATTTGCATGCCCAGCACCTGTGGGCTAACCTAACCTTTAGTTTTCCCCCTGTAAATAATTCAAACAAACAAAAATAACATCCAAACAAACAAGAAAAAATGTGTTATGCAACCCGAAGAGGGCAGCATTGTATTTCAAGAACACCTCACATAAAAGTAATAATGCCAAACCATAAGGTTAGAATGACAGCTCAGCATTAAGGTTGTTGCAAATATTACTTTTATTAAAACAAACAAACAGAAAGGAGCAGTATTATTATCTCACCTGTTTTGCTGCCRTCCATGTAGCCTCAGCTCACGTACAGCAGCAGATAATGTAGATTTGCAGGTTGCACATGCATGTCCTATATGCTGTAGCAGTTACACCAGCATAGTCTTTACTGACAGTACTTGCTCTAGTAACCAGTACCTACTAATAGCACCGTTTGAAATTTTGATAGTACTGTGTTTAGGGCAAGTAGCAGCCTGGATCTGTGATAATGAAATTCTTGCTTGCAAGTGCTAATAATTCTGCTTATCAATTCCTTGATCATCACAACACTTCTCTATACCTGTTCCCACTTGAAACTCCTTACTTGGGCACTTACTTACTTGGTAAGCACTCCTTACTTAGCTGATAGATAACTGTTCCAGACGAAGTATTCTCAGATTACTGGCCTTAATACTTCATCACATCTACTGGAGATGTGTCACAGCCTCACAGATGCCTTATATAGATCTGAAGGTTTAGCAATGGCAACATTAGCATTCATTCTGAGGAAATGCACAAGGAATGCTCTAGCAACTAAGGCACAACCTCCRATTCTGCCATCCCTGTACAAACACTGTTTCAAATACCCATTTCTAAGCTGGTGATAATATACACGCATGCACCTATACAGCTAATGTCACAGCAACAGAAAAGTACAGAAATCTAGCATATATCATAAGTCTTAATGTCATCCTATCCATCTCACTAAGGTAGTCTTCTGTAATTCTCATGGTGATGTGTTCAGTGTCAGCTAAGAGCTTTGACTAAATAAATTTACTTGAACAAAATTTATTGGGAATATATTACTTGCTGCCAGAGAGATGCTATATTTTGCCTTATTACATTGTGAGTAGATAACATGTTAAAAACAGAGTTAGCAAAGCAAAACAAACCTAAACATCTTTGTTCAGGTCGTGCTCTAAATACAGAAATTTAAAGTCTGCTTTTGACAGACACCAATTCACAGTA
Organism: Eudromia elegans; assembly: GCA_003342815.1. NCBI lineage: Eukaryota > Metazoa > Chordata > Aves > Tinamiformes > Tinamidae > Eudromia > Eudromia elegans. The sequence continues at coordinate 1,999,152 of PTEX01000102.1, forward strand.
TCAGTGTCACTGATTTCACTCAGAAGCCTCTGATATAGTAATGGAGTCATGACAAGTAGCTTGCATAAATCAGAAAACATTAGTTTGGCCTGGGTTGTAAAAAAAACTAGCCATAATGTTGGCAGAGATGCTTTTTTAAACAACTAACTTGCCAGAAGCTCTGGAATCCTTTTATTAAGACTGGCCTGCCCTGAGTGATCTGAATCAAATTCCAGTAAGGCTGATGTCTGGAGAAATGCTGGTTCTTACTGTAGCTATCTTTGCTGGTTTTGGTCTTTCCAGACTGTTGGATCTCTCCTTTCCCTTACAACTTCATGTATGATAGGAAGAGAACACTGACCTGAAAAAGATGACATATAAGGCACAAGCTGAGGCATCACTTGTATAGATTGCTTTAAGCATCTTTATTTCACACAGGGTGGACCTCCACTGTATCTGATTCTGCTGTGGATTCTACACAGTAAAAACATCGTGCTCTTCATGGAAGCCTGGGCAATATTTTCTTCTTTTTTGTTTCATGAGGCAATGATCTTGCCACACCAAACTCCCTGTTACGCCCTCACTAAACGGCCTAACTAAGAGGGCCCTCACTAAAGAGGGCCTAACGTAGCCTGTCTCTCTTTATATATTTATATATATATATATATATATATAAATTTCCATTCTATGTAATACCTTGTCTATTAAATGTTCACTTGAATTTTTTAAATCAAGCTGGGAAAAAAAGCAGAAATTTCATACAAATTTCAGTTTTCAGAAAACTTGTTAAAACATATTTCATACTTTCAATATTTAGTTAATTTTAATTGTCAAATTACTCATAGAATTTTCACAATTTCGTTATATACTGCTAGTATATCACTATATGATGCATACTGCTTCACATATTATATTTTCTTTTAAAACTGAATGTTACTATTTTCTTAAAATAAACCTCTCTCAAATCCAGAAGAATTCCTTCTGGAATTATTCCTGAAATAAGCATGAYAATATGCAGGATTTCTTGAATTGTACCAGCGTAAATGTCGGAGGAAAATGAGGGAAGAGGTTTAAATTCATAAATGACTGCTTCCTTCAGTGAGCAAATAGGATGATGAACACTGAGTGAAAAAGCCATTCTGTATTTATCTAACTTCTTACTGTTTATGAAGTGGATCTATTCCATATACACTCATCAAGTGATTCAGGGGGTGAAAAGATGTTGAAAACCATGCTAGTCTTGTGATACAGGAGGAAGTACAGCTCTGTCATCATCCAAAAGACTTTAGCAATTTATCTTGCAAATACACTTAGCTTTTAACTACTCTGTTATTTACTTAGTTTGAATCTGCCAGTTTTCTGCCTAGTTATAGAAGAGTAAGGTCTGCCAAATGTTTCCCAGAGGAGTAAAAGAAACAGTCAAGTTGAAAGTTAATGTATTTTTCTTTTCTTTTTCTGAGCTGTTTGAACTGGGAGACATTTTCCTTCAATTTTGCATCAGCCTATTTCATATGAAYGTAAAATAATAAAATGTGACATTATCAAAAGTATCTGGCATTGCATAGCACCCTAAAAACAATTCACTGGACGAGGAGCTCAGTGACGGTTAACATCAATTCCAGCCATACTGAAAGGCAGACAGCTCCACAAACCACAGAATTAAAACAAACAAACAAACAACAACATTCAGGGAAGTGGTGGTGGAAACAGATATCTCATGCATGCTATAGCGTAATGCAGATCAGTTAAGATAGAAGAAAATGCAATGGCAAATTATTCTTCCAGCTGGATTGCAAGCTCACATCACCACCTCTTCCCTTTCTAAATAAAAATTTGTCCTGCTTTCCTTAGATTTACTCGGGGAACCTGCTCTAAGACGTCTGCATTTAATTGACTAGATGCTTCCACTGTTACAAGGTTTATCCCTTTAATAGGTRGCTTTCAGATAGAATCATCTTGCAAAGAACAGCCAAAGACTGCAAGGATGAGCTAGATTTTTGCAACTGTCCTATACTGTTCTCTAAGGCAGTCTCTCAGGCAGTCTCTGCAATTATAGAATTCTCAAGAATTTAAATGTAGGAGTTCTACCTGCCTAGATCACTGGTTTATTCAATTAATATTTAACTCTACTMGTCCTTTGGTAATGAATGGTCTGTAGTGGATGCAACCCATAGCCTTGGTGACATTTAGCAGACTGTCTCACAATTTCAATGCAAAGAGCAAACTTCTTACAGAGAAAGCTGACTGCACTCACTGCTAAGGCTTAGTCCTGCAARCTCATTTCTAGGTGAGAACAGAAAAGAGGAAAAGTGGGAAACATATTAAGTTAGTGAGCAATCCAAGCCAAGAAAAGCTTTTCACACCTAAGATCACTCTTCAACAACTTTCTCAATGTGTCTAAATATGCTCTCATCTGAGAGTTCAGATGTGGTGGACTTGTCAAAAGATTTGTCAAAATCTTTGTGGTATTTTCGAGTAAAATTAACTCCTAGGTAGAAGAATCACATATGATGAACAACATATAGTCTCTGTAGTATTTGGCTGGTGGGTGTGATGGTTAACAAAATTTGCATGAACTCCTCAAAAAGCTGAGGTCAACACATCAGTACAAATYGCCCCAGCTGCAAGAGCATTTTGGAAAGTGAGACATAGAAATGCAGGCTCCAAAACAAAGAACACACAGCAAAATAATACAGAGTAACAGAAATTATGTAGGAGTCCTATTTGTTACCATGTCTTAAGATTTCTATCAAAGCTGATGTTAATAATTGACATAAAGTACAGTGAGAGCTAGATAACAGCAGGAACGTTCAGGCCAGGAACCTATTTGATTTTCCAGTGGTGTGAGGCACTAGGTAATGGGGGAAGGCATAAGCCTCAATTCAGAAATGATCTTGCCTAATGGCATTAGCATCTCCAAGAATTTTACACKGTCCAGAGAAAGATTTCTGGTTGCAGCATATAATAGAAGATTTTCCTTTTAGAAAAGTGAGTAGAAAAGAAATGGGATGTGAATTTTGTGTTCATGAAAGTGAGGAATTATTAGCAACGCTTTGAGTCAGGTATATGCTGTGGCTGTTGTGCAAGCCTCATCACACAGCACTGCCATCTCACTCCAATTTATGACCTGGAACACAGGAACTTTTATTGCCTTTAGCTGGGACTGCAAGTTGTACCAAACCACATAGTGATTTTATAAATACAGGGAAGGATGTAAAAGTTCTAAATCTCTTTTACACTCTAAGCTCAGATTAAGCTGGACAAACACTGATGATATATATACTTTACCTCCTGAGTGTCCAGGTCACGCTGACAGCATTTGAGTTCTGCATTTAAATGCAATCTCACTGTAGTCCCCGASTCCATAATGCACATAAAAGCCGAGACATGCTTTCTGGTACAWGCATGTGCCAGACGACAAGTAGGATCAACTTTAGCATGAGTGTGATCGACACTTCGAAGGAAGCAGGCCATTTTTTAACTCCTGGTGGAATAACATATGGGAGTTACCTGCCTCTCATCCCCAGCCAGCAACCCCCGTCAGCACAGGCTGCTGCGCCCAGTGTCCTCCATGTTCAGCTTGCCAGCAGCAAGAACTCATCAGAGATGAGGGCTTCCATGTAAGTTTTTACACTGCCAGAATACCTGCATTCTGGATTGCACCACCAAAAGCTAGCTTAAACCAGAGGTGAATCTACATGATATAACAAAAGGCTATTGCTCTGATTGTCCTCTACACCCTTATCTCACAGTATGCAATTAATCACCACCCTAGAAATCAAACACTAAGGTATTTGTACATTCTCTTTGAAAATATATTCCAATTTCCTTTTAGCTGAACTGCTCTGTCCTTTGCCACACCTGCCCAATGCATCGCTCTGCACAGCATGCTCTGTACATAGCTGCAGAGTCCAGTGACTCATGCTAGACAGGGAACATAATCCATAGCAAGACTGTAAGGTCCAAACGTGTGATGCTATTAAAGTACAGAGAGAGGTCTGTTCATTAGCAAAAAATCACATCTGCATGTTGATAACAGTTACAGCAACTCAACCCGAGCACCAGATTCTGCTCTCAGCAGTATGAAACTTTGCAATGGTGTTGTATGCAGGAGAAGTATATATTTATCCTTATATATATATTTTTAATGTATCACCTTAGCCTTTGTGTTTATTCACAAAGAGCTTATTCTCTTCTATCTGGAGATAGAGTTTTGATCTTTGCAGAGAAGTAGTTGGGAGAGGCAGATTTTATGGGAACAGCAGTACAGATAAATTCATTGGTCTCCTATCTAACATTTAGAGGAAAGGCTTCCTTGGTTTCTGTGTAACTCATAGGTACACTCAAAGGTGCAGCTGCTTCCCCTGTGCCACCTTTAGGGTCAGCATACTCATCAGGTATTAGAACAAATACTTCAGGATTCCAATCCATGCTCCTCACGCATCATATAAGGATCTACTCTATGAGTTCTCAGCTCTGAGTCTCTTAGTTCATAATGGTTTGTGGCTTTTCTTTTTCTCTTTTTTTAATACACTGTTTCTGCCATAATGAACTACTAAGTTTTATTTTGCAAATGCACAAGCAGATGACTCTGCAACTTGTTAGACCTCTATGTGTCTGAAGGATAGCCATATTCTTACTGAAAATGTTCTTTGCCTATTTGTTTAAAAGAATGTAAGGAGCTCCAAACAGTCTGGAAATGCTACTGATAAGTAACCCGAGACTGATTCTGTAGAGTTCTTGTCATAAAGTCAAGTTTAGACTGATACCTCCTTGGATGATTGTTCTCAAACTTCCAAAAAAAGAAAAGCAGCTCTAGCAGTATCAGGGCTGAGAAAGACGACAGGTTCACGGACCGACTTTAATACCCAGAAAGATGCCTGAAGTTGACCAGAACATTCCTGAAGACAGCATACTCTTACTGGTTCTCTGCCTTAGTGTATTCCCTAATATCTATGTGTAGGCATTGCAACATGCCCCTCGCTAGAGACTCTTTCTGTCAAAGAGGGTGGCAAATATAATTCAGAAGTTGTAAGAAAGGACAAAATGGGGGGAGAGAAAACACCACAAGCAAATAAGCCCCGTTTCCATCATTTCGAGTTGTAAAACAACTAAAGTGATGGTATTTCAGAGGGTCTGCCGTTGTGAGTTTGCTAAAAAAGCAGACATTTGGTGAAAAATATTTTCAGCTTTACATTTGGGCATTAGCGGTAGTAATGTGGTATGAAATATATGTCCCCTGAAACAATACATAGACTGAGCTTTGAGTTTGTCGAACCTGTGTTATAAAGGAAGGAAAATAAACTAACACTTTGTTCAAAGTTTTACTGGCAGCTTGCCTGTTTTGATGATTTAACTGTTATTTACACTGAAACCAATATGCAGGAAGATTGCAGCCTACAACTCCCAAGGGAGCAAGCTATGGAATTTTTGCATTCTACACAATGTTATGGGTTGGCAACCACTCCTGTGTGCTACACAGATCACTTGAATCCCCTGTGTTTATCCTATAAACAAGAACGTGCTCCRCACCGTCCTCCTAAAGAAAATAGCTGAAATCTAAAGCAGCTTAGTCCTGTTTAAGCTATCCCCAGACACACTGCCTACCACGCGGCTTTGTTTTTCATTTATTTGTTAATGAAAACTGGCAGCAGATGCTATAGTTTTATTGAGGACATTAATCATTGAAAGATAAAAACATTTCTGCTGCTCTGGCAACTCCTGGACCAGGCTTAAATAGGACCTGCTGCTTTCCTGTTAACCCTGTGCATGATGCGGAATTCCCTGAACATCGGGTGTGTCTGAAGAGGTTTATTTCTAGTGTGAGACCGCATGCCTCGTGCGAATACTGATAAGATGCAGAACACCCACTTGGTTTCTGATTCAAAAGTCTGCTTGTGGCAGTAAGTTTTGAAAAACAAGCAAAACCAACTCAGTACAGTGCCTTGGAGCTCCCAGTGTTTAGAATTATGGCACTGTGCTATGTTGTGCCACAGTAGCAGTAACTGCACACTGCCCATGAGGTCCTCTGCACAAGGAAGGAAAGTTTAGGTGCAGCAGCAGGTCATGAACGACTGTTGGCAAACATGAGGGTATTCTCTTCAGCAAAGCTGCACTAATTCCCAAACCTCAAGCTTTGAYCATATTTCTGAGGAAGCTTTGAAGGACAGTAAACTAGAGAAAGGGCAGTTCTTACACTTTCATGTAAAGGGATCAATCCAAGATGAAAGAATCTGTAAAGTACAAGATATCTTAAAAATATATTTTACTGACCAAATAACCTGCTAATCATATATGGTTTATCTCCAGCAATGGGAAAAGGCCAAAAAAACCCACAAAACAAAAAAAAAAAAAACCCAAACCACCCACTTGATGTAGATCTATTAAACTCAATGGAGATATGAAAGATAAATTTAATCCTACTTGTGTCTCTATTATAAATTCTATACTCCAGGTTACACACTACCATGTATCTGGCCAATAGCCAGGTCATTTTTGATGCAAAATTATAGAAAAATAATCTAAGAGTTGAGTAAGGTAAGGAGACGATAAGGAGTCTATGGGGGAGATCTGTACACACTTGCTTACAAAGAATAAATTACCATGGAAATCTCTATAAAGCAGAATACTTCACTGCATTAAGTATTTTATTACTCTGAGCCTATCTTCTGATTTCCTTTATTAAATGAGTCCTAGGACAAATAATTTCAATGAACTTATCTTCATTAGTTTCTATAATGAATTTGGTGAACTATAAATTTGACTGTGGTCTATTTTGGAACTACATGTGAGTACAGTAGCAGAGCCCAGTGTGGCTGACAAATGATGGTGCGACATCATCCCAAGAACACAGTTAACAGGTGCTCTTCAGTCCTTGTGGCACTTACAGTGAGCACCTACTTCAATTTCTTATTTTAGACATGTTGGCAACAGATYTCCTGATAAATGGAAAACGTGGGTCTTACTAATTGTGCCTGCCTGATTGTTAAGGTCAGGTCTCTCCAGTAGGCACTTCATCCTCCAACCTGAAACAGGTGTTTTCAAGCAAGACCTAGGCTAGGCCAGTTCAGACTGGTGTTAGCCTGAATGTGTGCGCAGTCTTTATGTCCATTATTCTTCATGTTATCTTTTAGCTCTCCTCTGTCCGGCACATTCACCCTAAGGGTATATGTTTATTGGAAAAAGTATTTATCAAATTAAAGGCAGTGACAACTGCAGCTCCTGGAATTACTTAATATGAATATGAATTACTTAATATCTGTATGACTGCAAACAAAACACACGCTCAAATATTGATTCTTTTTAGTTCTTTAGAATATACATTTTAGCATATATAGCTGGACCAAAATGCACCTTTACACAACAGGCTCACAGTCCACAGAAAGACACCTGTGCTTTCATCATGTCATATCTAGACATGGCATCAGCAGTAATACTCAACAAACTTCTGGATAGTATCAAAAATACTGCCTCCAAGCTTTAACAACATAACCTCCAAACAATACAAATTAGCTGACATTTCAGCGTAAGTAGAACATATACCAGGAAAGCTTGTTAAGCATATCATGACACTAAATGGCTGAATTGGTTGCCATTCTTGCTCATAGAAACTTGAAATAGTCTCAAACTTTCTGAACCTTTCCCTAAATATGGATGCTGGCAGGCACATCAGAGACTATGTCTGTGTACACATGGATTAAGAAGAATGAGTCAGTCACTCTGCTGTAAGAAGAAAAAGGAAAGAAAAAAACTTGTAAAAATACCCAAGTGATTTTTACTAAATCAGACAAGGTTATGCAAATAGAAGACAATAAAATTATGATTTCAGTAAAGGCAATTATGTCTAAATAACCACATTGCAGAGGTGTGAACTGTTCTTTGCCTGTTACTTATTAACCAGTCTGTCATTAATCATAAAAAATGTTTTTATGTGATTCTTGATTCTATAACTGCTATCTCCCAATCAGTGTTTTGCTCAGGTGGCCTTGTTCCACCTGCTGGAACTGGGAGTTACCAAATGGGTTCTAGATTTCCTTGGCATATGAAATTCTTCAAGGTTTTTAAAATATTCATTTTTTAAAATCTTWACATTTTATAATCAGATATGAGAAAAGTTTACACAATATTCAGTGGAATCAGGACTTCAAAGAGGGACACAAAACCAGAACGGAATGTATACTTCTTAAAGTAAGTAAAAGTAAAATAATGAATAAATTCCATTCATTCTAACGGTGTGTGTGCAAATAACAAATATATTCCGCACCAAAGCTGTGGATGCCATTGCTTCCTTTGCTACCCTATGCAAAWCTTTTGCAGTCATATCTGCCTAAGTAAGGGTAAGTATTAGGTAAAGTTAAAAGTAACGGTAAGTATTAAGTAAAAATAAAGGCTAGTATTAGGAATAAGAAACTCTAGCCGCTGACACAATTGGTAATTTTTTAGGGTGAAAGAAAAGGTTAACCTATTCAGAAAATCGGTAATGTTTTATTATTCATTCTAAACACAAATGCATTAAACTGAGTTACAATAATATAATAGGACCTGGTTATAATTCCTTTGTAAAAATTTTTAAAAGAAAAAAAAATCAACTAGAAAGAATAACTCTTCAGATTTTCCATAAGATACTCCTTAGCCTTTATTAGGATTTTTGCCAGGGTGGTTCAGAGTAGAAATTCATTCATCAACTTAATGAACTTGCATCACTCAATTTCAGCTGAAACGTATTTATCCAGCCCAATACCTTAAGTCTAAAAAGCTTAAAGATTTTTAGCCAAAGAGAGCCACATTCTTCTCTGTCAAAAGCAGGAATACCAGAAGTCCAGCCTCAAAAAGTCACTTAAGCTATCCTGCCCTTGTGCTCTGTGGCCACAGCTTTTTGCTCACTGCTCTTAACTTTGCAGATAGGCACAGATAACATGATGCTTATCATATAGGCAGGAGGTCTGGCATGCTGCCTTTCAGAGCCCAAAACAAACAACCTTCTGTGCATTGGTCAGCAGGACACTTTGTGGAGTAGGAATCTAGAAATCTTGTCCCCTCCCTGTGTCCCAGTATATCAATGTTTAAGCTTCACTGATTCTGGTATAAAGACCCCAATCAAGATTTTTCATGCCTCAGAGGACAGTACGGCTGCTAAACTTTCTTAAGTAGGGGTTTTCAGCTAGGGAAGCTGAAAAAGGAATTATCTGAAAAGGTAAAACTTACTTCTGGCCTTTAATTAAGTAGTTCAAGCTCTTGCATTGTTTTGCTCTAATATGAAGAAGCATGCTGGTCAGAGCACTTAGTTAAGTCAGTGATTTTGTTCCAGTCAYTACCTGTTTTCTCTTGCAGTATGGGTTTCCTTCAAACTCAGGAAGTCAAATGCATGGTTATAGACCTGAGAAGAAAGCCTATGTTTCTAYTTTCCCATCACAGAAAGAAGATATAATCATCTTCTCAGAGCAGTTCAGTCTATGTAAAGCTCACCTAGAGATCTTGCTTTTTTATTTTAAATTAAATTAAMCTTCTGTTAATGTTGGACACAGCTTTCTCTAATGAGCCTGTTTTGGCAATGTTAACAGAATATCCTGTTAGGGGAGACACGGTTATAAGGTAGGTAATGAGAAGTGGCTGCACTGTGGAATTTCATTGAAGTAGGAGATTGCAGATTCTTAAGCTGAATATATTTTGCCCCTGCAGACTAGTTTTACTGTAGTAGATTATTAAAAGCTCTCTTATTACAGGTCAAATAAGGTTTTTCTAAGAAACATGTGACTTGTATTACTATAAAATTCTTAAAGGAAAAGGGCATATTATAAACATGACTTGGTAGRTATTTAGGTTCCACTGTGCACACAGTGCAGTATGTTAGCCTCCAAATTAGCCTGCTTTACTACAATTATTTCTACAGCTTTACAGTTCTACTGTGTTTCGAACAACACTAGTTTTCAAGCTAAAGTTTTCACAAATGCATACCCAGATTTCATCTAGGATACCACCGAGAGCTGTACTTTGAGAATTCAGCACATCAAGCTAACTTGATTTAATTTAATTCTTCAATTTCCAACTGAAGCCTACAGCAAGAGGGAAACCCGAGCACTGTACTGAAAATCTGTGCTCTGCAGACTTGGTAGCATGAAAACATGAAGAGGAGTCATAATGTAGTAAATATGTATAAGCACCTGTATTACAGTTATCTTCTTCTCAACAAGAAAGGCTGTTGCTCATCTTAGTTCTACATGCTGATCTTACAGGGACAGGAGAAGGGACCCCTTGAAATGCATGCATAGGACAAGACAGTGAGCCATTCAGAAGCAGCTCTATATTGAGACTTACAAGCTAATCATATTTCCATTTCTYTCAGGCTAGCAGTAGTTAATCTTACCATTTTGTTTGTAACTGTCCCTAAGCTCTCATTCAGGCTAAAACAGTAAAAATCTTACATTACAAAACCTCTCCATAATAAAAAGTATACATGTCTTTCTCTCGTACACTGAGCAGAAAGATTCCATTCCCACTAGTAGTGGTTTCTGCTACCGSTGAATACAGGGTCAGTGAGCAAATTCCCTTACAATCTTTCTACTGTACTTAATGATTCTGGAGAGTACAGAGATGAGAGGAAAAATGTTTTACTTTCTATTCAACATGAAAGCACTTTGGTTTATGTTCCCTCAACAATGAATAAAATGTTTCTGAATCAGACTCTCTCTGCTGCTGGCCTTCTATAATGTAACAACTTTATCTATTGACCTGTGCAGAAACATATTAGAGAACAGTATTTCTGTGCATCTGCATTCTTCCAGGAAAATTCCAACAAACATATTTAACATGTCATGTCTGACTTCAGTAAGGGCACTTAACTAATACTGGTTCACTATTCTTTTCTGAAGGAAGACTTAGCAGTTGAATTTGATGCCAGTGGTGAAGACATAGAAACAGAGAGCACCTATACAGTATAATGGACRAGCAGGTGAAAGACTTCTCTCTCTTAGGCTGAGGAATGAACCACTCTGCAGTTACCAGAAGCAATCACTGTTTCCGAGTTTGCAATAGAGGCAATTTCCAAGATGGCCCTTCTATACTATCCATAAAACAGTGTCATCACATGCAGGAAATACCTCTTCTGCACAAAGCCTATTCTGGCATTGCCAGATGCACCCAATTCTGTCCAACAAATAGCATCCCACTTATCCAGGGGATTTCTGATACACCATAAATACTCAACTGAAAATTGACCAATTYTTGGCTCATCTTGGTGATAATGGCACAAGCTTCACTGTCAGTCACAGACTAAACTACATGGTTGACATGACCCTTATCAGGGCAAAGGGTTGCCAGGAAGAAAACGAGTAACTTCAAACATTAAAATTTTCAGACACTGAAAAATCCAGTTCCTTGTTTTTATTGCTTCTCTGATCTGACTTTTCTCTCCTGTGGAAATCTGTTTTGCACTAGAGAATAGAAAGCATTGTTACGAACATCCACATCCATATGATTTAGAAAGCAGATTTACATCCACAGTACTGTTAAYACAAATATGAAAAGCTACAATGTTTCTAACATGACAAAATGKCCAGTAATTTAAAAGCATTAAGAGGGATTATTGTGAGGCTTGGTAGATGAGAACTACTGTTTGAATGGAGAAAGTATTTCCCATGACCATCTTCTATGGCCACTTATTCCTGATGACTGTTTCTAGAATTACACAGAATACTTGCTGAGCTTCAAGTAACAACTGAACAATTAGTCAGAAGCCAGGAATGAAGAACAAGACACAATGCAAAAGAAAGCCATGTGCAATATTAAGTTCATTAACATTTTTCTGACTTGTGTGATGCACTGTTTTTTGTACTCCTACCTTTATTAAAGCCTCAGCCCTTCTTTAAAGCTGGCAATGTTAGTTGCACTGGTGAGTCAGAGAAATATTTATATATGTGTGTTTGTATACATAAATATATGTATTTTTACAAAGACCTCATTTATTTATAAAATATAAAACTTGGCCAAAAGAAAAGAATTATTGAGGAAAAAAAAGTCAATGAGCAATAAACTCCTCTTACTTTGCTATGAAATTCTTGAAATATTCTCCTGCCACTTGCTCACAAAACCAATGAATATACGTGCAGTGACACACACAGAGTAGGTTTAGTCTGTGTTTGACTGTTTGCAGATCAGTTCAATCCTACATGATCTTTATCAGTCTTATTATAAAATATCTTTGCAGATTTGTCAGTGACATAATTAAGAAGTTGCTGAAGCAGGTTTCTAATTGCCAAAGGCTTATCCTTTTTCTTTAACCTCTGAATGGTAGAACAAGAGTCTACTGTTGACATTTTTCACAGTTTGATGTTTTTAAGTACTTTTTTAGATAGCCAAGATAAAAATCAGATTCATTCATAGTTTTCATCCCTCTAAAACAACTGCACTCTATCCTTGAGACATCCGCATATCTGAGTGAAAAATACAAACTACAGAATATAATGCACATGCAAGAAGATCTCGGCATTCTCAATCTAATGCACTTTTCAGACAAGGAAACAGAAATAAAAAAGTTCTAATTGTTCCTCACCTTCCTGCACTGCAAAATATGCAGGTGCGAAGTCACAACATTATATGACTTTGATTCAGTAAGCCTGCTCATGTGAATATCTTATTAAGTGCAAAACCAATCTCAGAAAATAAAAAAATAATATAGCTCCTACCCCTTTAGTTGGGAAAATTATTAATAAGTGCAGGGGGAACAGAGGCAGGATTCGCAGGAGTCAGAGAGTAAAGCAAACCTTGCTATGGCATCTTCCTCAAGGTTGCAGGGCACATCCACCAGGGGTGCGGGTGCTGGGAGCAAGCACGATTCACAGGGACTATACATTGCTCCATAGACCTTAGTGTTTTAGAAAAGTTTCAGAAGATTCTGTGATATCTAATGAGCAAACACTGACAAAATACTTAACATTTTCAATGCCTCATAAAACATCAAACTTGTTTCATAAATTGCTTTTAATTTCACTATTTTGCTCTGAATTCATCACGCTATGGCAAGGGTAAACCCTATGATTCATGTTGCACTGAATGACAAATACTGAAGGTTAAGTGGAAGACAACCTCTTTTCCTAAAAGARGCACCTGAGGTTTCTGGTTTTGGAATAGAGACTTTTCTAAAGATTAAATAAATCTCTTGGAAAAGCATACTAAATCCAAGTGTTCTACTTTTTCTTTCTAAGAAACAAGTAACATAATTCTGAACTTGATTGCAGGAAAAAGCCAAATCAAATGACTTTCTAAATTTTGTTTCAGAAGTACTGAATTGGATACAACCAATAAAGCCTATAATACATATATTTTCATTTCCAAGTCTTCCATGGATAGTAAGGCCAAATGTCCAGCTGAGCCACATCATCAGAACACTAAATCCATAACTGCACCATTTAGTCCATTTTCAGAGATCTGGGGCAGTTATTTTTATCATACTGCAGGCTTTTCCAGACTAAAGTAAGGTGTATGTCTGACTCTGTAAACCAGAGAGAGAAGAGACCAGCAGAAGGAGCAGAGGTTATCAGATTTGACAAGAATGTTAAATGAGTTTTTGCTCAACATCCTGTTCAAGATCTAATCATTTGAGTAATAGGAGTGAAATAAAGGGTACACATTTTGTTCTTTACTTGAAATAATATCATTTCATCTATCTAAAGAAGCTTCAGACACAAACAGTAGTTGTCGAGAGTYTCTGACAGACCCGCCAGGGAGTCTATTAGAGATCCTGGCTCCTAACCTCCCTATCAGACATTCACAAAATCAAAAACCTAAAGTTGTGTTGACTACTCAATAAGTTAGTGAGAATGGAAGGTGCATTCTCCTTATTTGATGAAAAAGTCAAGCAAATCTTAGTGCAGCCCTATAGAAARGCATGAGTGTAACTGTGCAGATGTGGATTTTAGCTCTGATTAATCTACATATATATAAGAAATATAAGAAAGTTATCATCTCAAATATAATTTTTTAGTAAAGGTTTGATTGTTTCCTAATACAGAGCACTACAGCAAGATTGGATTTCTTCCTTTCAGCTCCCCAATGCCATGTATTAGTGACAACAACCTCATAATTACTCCTTGCTATTTGTAGCTGATCCTTTTCATTATTTCCTTCCTGCTCCTTTTTTTTTTTTTTTTGAAATGTCATTTTGAAAATAATAATCTCAGATAAAGCCCCTTACTTTGTGCTTTTCTACCCCAAATCTTTTACTTTAATGTATCACCTTTATCTTCACTCAGGATTTCAATCATGTTATTTTTTGCTTTACTTTGGGTAGCTGTGAAGCACAATGAACCCCGCTGAACCTCCAAGGAAGCAACCATGAACTTGTCMGGATTAATAGACTTATGGACTGTCAAAGCAGGAGGAGAGTCCGTCCTGCAGCCTGACCTCCCTGGCCATGCTGCCTGCCAAGCAGTGGGAGGGAAGGAGGCGCATGGCTAAGGGAGCCAGGCACGCTCCTGTGTTTTCAGTAAACATTGCTTGGAAAGTGCGCCGGCCTTCTAGCACAGATTAGAGACCAAGATAGATAGCAGCTGGCTGGTCTGGAGGAGTCCTCGGAAGGGAACTGCACTATTTCCTGGGGGGAAAATGTGTCAGGGAATAAGGCAGAGGTTGGTGCAGGGTGATGTAAAGCAATATTGCTCTTTGTATGGCAGCTGAAGTGTGCGTAAGGGTAGAAAATTAAACTAATGACATCTTCTGCTCCCATCACAGCTGTGCAGCTGCTCAGTCACTACACAGACCTTCCCACCTGCTTTCTTGCACAGCTGATGTGGGAACTAAGCCTCATTATTTGCAGTTTCAGCTCCCTCACTGAAAGGATTTGTGAGTGCATAGATGCTACAGTAACTGCAGATCACTCATCTAGCTGAATCCAGGTTAACACAGCTACTACTAGTGATGTACCTGGCAGCAGTGTCCAGCTGTTTGATATTTCACTGTGCTGTGTTACCCTGCCAAGAATATTGGAACTTGGTTTTTTTTTCTGCTASTGATTATTAAGCCTCATAAAAGTTATACAGTCTTTCAAACCTGAAGGTAAAAAATACTGAGATTCACACATTTCCTCATTTCTTTCCGTATCTGATGTTTCTGGCTAATGTACCATCAAATATCAAGATCTCTAGAATAAAGTTAGTGCTTAATTCAGACATAAATTCAGTGTCTTAATTGTCCCTCTTGAAGAAGGTTATTGTAAGCACTTTGAGAACAACAGTATACTGTTCTGATATCATTTCTTCCCTCTTGCCTTGGATACTTGATCTGCAAATGTGATTCTTCTTTGCCTTAAGAAACTATAAATTTGTGAGAGACATAAACAAAAGAACTACCATTTCCTCCAATATTTGCTTTCTTCACTTCCCTCCTCACCCCCAAGAAAGCATTTTACCATTTCTTACATGAAACACTGGATTCAATCTGTGATGTCTCAGATTTTACTGAAGTTAATTGAAACATTGAATAAAATGTAAGTCTCGTATAAATTAAGGCCTAAAATATCCTGACTAAAATAACTGCTTTGATTTCAGTCTTTTACTTATCACCTCTTTCTGAAGAGAGCTGCATTATCTGCAGGTCAGSTTTTATCTAGCAGTGAAAGAATTACTGAAACAACTGTCATTAAAGTTCATAAAGACATGAGCATCATCACTTACCTTAATATTAGTGATTTCCCAACTTGTTGTCTAGGTGACCTGTTTCAGTGGCTCATTAGACAGACCAAGAGTTAATTAAAACAAAATATAATCTTTAGCATAGTCATTGAGGAAAAAAGGTTAAGTAGAAGAGACTGTACTAGGAACATCATAACAAAATCAGAGAAATCTTTAACACACATTAAAATGCTGATGTCAAAACCATTAGAACAAATCTCACTATATTTCCAACTTGRAATTATTTTATGCTGTAGACATACACATATTCCTAGTCTAGCTAAGTARGATACCAATCAGAGATTTGCAGCACAAGCTTCTTCACTCACTATACTCAAGCTCACATTGATGTTCATTATGGGATTTTCTTCGTGATGTCATTTTACCTCACATGTTGCCCGCACCTTCCTCTACCATGCCTCTTTCTAGGCTTTTTTTTTCACCAGATAAGCCTAATAAATACAATATACACAGTGCCCCAAAGGCAGAACAACTACGAAGACTCAGCTGTATCTCTAGTTGAACTGCAGTATAAAGAAACCTCCAGCCACCGCCTCATCTTTGAACAACCAGCTACCTGGAATACGCTGGCACCTATCAGTAAACAAGTTGACAGCTTTTACCCTTTAGAAGAAAGAAAATCCAGTTAAGCCCTTCCTTTTGATCAATAACTCATATCACAGTGACGCTCATAAATGTGCAGCTATTTTATCTAAATATCATGTCTCAGCTATTGTAGGAGCAATATAAACTTTACTGCATGTTTTACAGTTACACAGAATTCCTTGCCATAAAAGCATCTTAGTAACTTTTTGTTCTGCTGGAAAGGACTGCTTTCTTTTGAGATCTGTCTGGCAGTATGCATACCTCACCATGTCATTTTCTGTAATGTAAGGATGTCCTTTCTATGTCCCCCTAAATTTTTTCTTTTTCATAAAAAGGCTGAAGAACTAGTCAAGGGTGCCACTGCACTGCAAATAAATATTTCATGGCATATATTAAATTCCTTTAAGATCCAAAAAGTACAGCATAAACACTAGCACACCTCACACCTCAACTCTCTCTCCTAGGAGACTCAGAAGCAAGTCATTTCCTAAGACTTTTGTACAGTTGCCTTTCCTGTTAAGAATAACAGTGACTCCAAACTGACTCCAAACGCACACTTCTTTCAAGTGTGCCATGTACCATGTTTGCTACTATTACAACCTTTTGAGTCGGCTCTGGCAAAACTGAGTCTTGACAGTTTCAACTCAGGCACCCAACCCAGCATTCAGACTTTCAAAAAACTTCATCACAGTTCTAAAATTCAGGACCTTAGTGCATTTTGGTGTTAGGTAAAAAATCTTGCCCCCTTGCCTGCTTACTGTTACAGTGGCTGCCCATTGCTGTACCTGTCCCTGCAAATCTGTTCTTATCGTAAGAGACAAGCAGGAAGTTCAAGCGTGGTGTTCAGTATCTGACATCTGGTTTCCATTTTTAGGAATAAATAAATAAATAAAAAGTTAATCTCATTTTCCATTGTTATTTGGTGAGTCAGAGGTATGCCGGGAATGCTAGATATTCATTTCATACCATTCACTACTGAAAATACTGTACTACTGCTTTCTCCTATCATGTTGTTACTAAGAGCACATTGCAAGCTAACATGAGTGCAGAACAGCACCACTTTTCCACAGCAGATGCTCCTAAACCTTTGGATTTGTACTATGAAGCATGAATCATTTTGACAGTCACTTTGTTGGTCCACCTAGAATAGACAGTCCATTTCTGAAGTAAAAGAATTTACGTAGGCAGTCCCAAATGAAGGATTTAGCATTAACATCAGCAACTGTCCTGATTGTTCTCCAGGACAATTTTCCTGTCTTGATTGCTGAATTAGCAGCAAGGTTATCATTTCTGGAACATTAAAAAATAAAAATCACTTCAGAAGCAGAGTTGAATTTGTCAGGTTTAGTCATTACATTAACTCTTTATACATTTATAGACAGCCTTTTACCAGCTCAGGGAATTATTTGTAATTCCTTATCTTTTCCACTTATGCAACCCAAACACCAACTCTCATTATTACATCACTTMTATGAACAGGGTCTAGTCAGCAACAGCTGTTCAAACGTTTGTTAAATCACTTCAGAGCAAATACCAACGTAGTGCGCGTGGCTGTTTCATTTCAACTTCATCATAGTGATATTTAACATAACACTAAAAAACATATGCTACAGGCACAAGTATGTACTTAAAAAAAAAAAACAAAACACCTTAATGCACAACATTCTGCAAACCTCAGAGGATAAGGTCTATAAAACTGTAAGAGATGAATAGCTTCTTTCATCCTCAAATCTATTTCTGAAGAATATACACATTGGAGTCCAAACAATCTGACTTCACACTTTGGAGCCTAAAAGCTGGGTCTAATTCTTTCTTTATTTTTGTTGCATATTTTGTGGCAGAAGTTCTTATTCATGAAAAATAGTAGGCTCCTGTCATGACAGATTCTGTGCAAACAGACAATGAAACGCATGCTTAGCTCTAAATAGACTGATGTGAGAAAAAAGTGACTTGCAGAATAAAAAAAAAAAATCTACTAAGTCAGGGAACACGATTCAAATTTCCTGATTTTTCTCCTGACGCTCAAATCCCTGGTCCTTTTCTGGCTTTCCAAATGTGCCCTGATCTCCTCAGCTTTCTTGCTGCTGCACCCCAGAAGATATAACAAGCAAATTTGAAATTTTTTGCTTAATTACTCAACTCTTACTAATTGATARAAGTGTTTTTTCTCTACAGCTCTTTCTTTCCAAAAGTAGGATTAACAAGAATTTAATTAAGTAGACAAGAGGAAAGGTCATCTTCTTCACCCATTCCTGAGCCATACTCTCCCTTCTGGAATTTGCCAAAGGGATGATGAAATCWGCAGCTGGAGCTGATCAAAGCTGAGACTGCAAACAAATACTACTCCCTCTGGATACCAAGGTTTTTAGCTGGTCTGCTGCTTGCTCCCATAGCAAAATGTCAGGAACTGCTACATAGACATGAAAACTGAAGAAGTCCTGTAGCCTATTTTCAGGAAAGGAAAAGCTGTCTTTGCTCTCACGGACAAAGATGTGATACAGCTTTGGTATAAAGAAAAAGTACAGATGTCTTCCTCTCTGAGAAAAGTRCAATTAAATTAATTCACATTTTTAACACTACCACAAATAACCTATATTAGGCTGAATTTACTGCTCATATCATTTGCGTGTCTTTGCACCAGTGGCACTGCTTTTCAGGTGCCATGGTTCACAAGCTGTTTAACTCAAATGGTGCTATCATTTAATTAAAAAAAAATAGCATCACCTCTGAACAAGAAATTAAACTCTCATAATATCCTTAAGTCCCCTTCCCTGCAACAATCTATGACTTGCTTGGAGTAATCAATCAGCTACTTTATTTTAACATGATACATAGTGACATAAATATAATGATATTAGTATTGGTGCAGAAAACATATAATGTGTGCCCTGCATTTTGTGCATTCTTATATAAAATCATGATATCCAAAACCAAAATAAATACATTAATAAAAAATAGGCATTGCTTATCTCATTTTTTTTCTTTTTTGCTCTTTTAAATAATGCAGTCATGAAAAAAATCATGAATCTTTCAAGTGGTAATACTTTCCCCCAAGTATTACTGTGAATCATAGGACTTGTCTGTCTTTGGAGATCCCACTGAAGTCAGGGAGATCTCTCATTTTGGAGAGACTGCTCCACTGAGCAAGGGCTGGAGGATCAAGCCCTTGCGGTATCATAAAAAACTTATGAGAATTAATATATAACAGCAATAAAAAGCAATACTCTTAAGGGTTTTAAACACTGGCTTGGACTATATAGTTCTCAAACTCATAATAAAAAAGGTTGTTCTTCTATGAGCAGCGCAATTGTTCCTCAAAAAAAAAAGAGATTCTACAGTTGGTTCCCCTTAAAAAAAATACAGGACGTACTACTRGAGAAAAACAGGCCTTCCTGAACTTTAAGATTACTCAGGCATTGCTTGCAAAAATTTATATAACAGCCAACTTCATTTCTGGAATACTGCATACTCACTACAGGCAGCTTGAAGAAATAGTTTCATCATAAATTTCTAGATCTTGTTTTCACGGACAAACACTGTGAAAGTGATTGGAGAAAAATTTTTACTTCTGCTGCAGTGTCTGAGGGAGATGTCAAATGTACAGATGTACAATGACCAGTCCAGCAAATAGTGATGCTTTTGTCAAAAAAATCCACTGATTCCYATGGATTTGGGATGTGATTGTCAAGCTTTCTGTTTCAGTGCAAAACTCAGATAATATTAAACTGTATTATCAGCCAAGGGTAAAAAATCTTTAAGATGTTCAGACAACATATTGTTGAAAGGAAAATGGAAAGGTTACAAAGAAAAGAGCTAACCCTTTTATGCTAAATGTCATTCTTCATTGATACTTGCAAAACCTTTACAGGCATAATATTGGAAAGTTCTCAGCAAAACTCATTAATTGAAACATCTCTGAATGGGACTGTGTATGTAGCATTTTCAGGAGAAAAGCAGTGCTCCAGCATTAGCCATTCTAGAACTCTACCTAGCAAGTCAAACACCACAGGAATTCCTCCTGCCATTTTTACTTAGTCTAAATATATACCTCTTTTTTTTTTTTCCCCTCACAACCTCAAGTGTTCCTGAGTTACAGAAATCAGCACATAAATCAGCAATTAACTCAGATTTCTTGTAGTCATGGTCATTTGTTCATATGAGAACAGGGGATCCTCTGCAGTGAAATGCAATCCTTTCTCCATACAGAATCTCCTCTGAGATTGCATTATTTTACCAGAGAATACCTACTTTACTGTATATAAAAGACACTATATCAATCTGGATTTATTCAAAATTCTCWATATATTATAATTACTGTATCAAATTGTACCAACGTTGCTGTTTATGTAACCTTTTTTTTTGCTGATGCAAGCACACTATTTCTCAAGCATTGGTTCTCAAAAACAGACAGCACAATTACAATGCATGAAGCCAGAGATGACATGCAAGATTTGGCAAAAAGGCGATGAACAGTCTTTGAAGCGCCCTCATTCCCTGAGAGAATGGAAGAAAAGGCATGTAGGATTACTGGGCTAATTAGATACTTTAAGGAAGCAAATCTTGTAAACGAGAAGCTTTGTAAGAAAAAAAAAAAAAATCCCACAGATTAACAAAGGAGGATGTGAAGGGGTTAATGAAAAGTCAGTGTATCAGCAAAAGGAACCTTTCCCAATACACTTGTGACAGCAAACTTGCTGGAAGTATGAATGTACTGGGTTTGCTTTAGGTTCTAAAACTTACTTTCTTTTTCAAAAATGTAAAGGAGGAGAGTATTTTATGCTGTGTTGAAAAAGACCTATGCTAGCCAAGTGATTCCTCCTTTACTTTGCTGAACTTATGCTTTATAAGAACTGTCAGTCTCCAACATTTTAAATTGTAGAAAATAAAAAAGAGTGCTTTTCTTTTATTCTTATATAGTAGTTATACAAAGAAGAGATAATAAAAGAGTCTTTTCTCTTGAGGGGCACTATGAGAATACACRCTAATGCGTGCCAAAGTTTCATTCTAGTGGATTCTAGGATTAAAGTATTAAGCTTATAGATGTTTTTACATTATCAGTGAATGCATTAACTTAAGTGATACAAAACTCAAATTTCTTTGTTTGGAGGAAGATATATATATACATATGTTTCAAATTTTGTCCACAAAAACTTAGACTATTTCAGAGCTTTTTTAAAAAAATGTATTTTCAATTAACAACCAAGAATCAGATATTAAAGGTATTCTGTTTACTCTTGAGATATGCAAGGATGCATAGTTTTCACAAACTGCCATGTGTTTTACTTACTTTGATGTTTCTAAAATCCAAGCTAAGCAAATTAGTAACATTSTCAGCCAGCTCATAATACAAAGACTGGGTAAAGTGTAGAACTGGCCTAATTTATGCATATAAAAGGACAGAATTTATTTGGCTATAAGCATAAAATAGCAATAGTCTTTCTGTTGAAATAACTGGCTATGTACCTCTAGTGAATGGATGCTAACTAATCCATAGCTTAACTTTATCATTAAGTTTTAATAAGTTTGTTACACCAGTGCTTTGATGACTGTAAACTTTTCAGGAAACGATGGAAGTGAAGTTGGCAGTAGGACTGCAGGTTGCTTATCAGACATACCTATGAAGCAGGGGAGATGTGAGCAAGCTTTTAGGCACACAGGTTCAACTAGCCTCTGCTTTTCTATTTTTCTGTTATTAATAGGAAAATACTACTCTAACAAAAGTCATACCCTTTTCAAGAATCGAAATTCTTTTTTAAAGTATTTTTCTAGGACAATATTCTAACTCCCATACATTAAAAATAAATTATTTATAGAAAGAGATTTCCAGTGCTATTGTGATAAATACCAATGGAGGAGAAAAATGCAACCATGTAGAATGAACATTTTAAAGTATTAGGTGGTTATCTTTCACTGGAATTCAGCGAGACTAATTTTTTTCTAACTCTCTTGAAACAAAAAGTCTTAATATACTGTTTATCTATTAAAAAGTAGACATAGCCCCTTTTAAGACTGCAGTGCCATCTGTGACCCCTTAACACTGGTTATAGAGCTATTTATTCAGTTTATAGTGTGTATTTTGAGTGTTTACATAACATAAGGACTAGATCTCATGAGTGATACATGTTTGTTTCTATTCCTGAGGACTAAGACAATGAGATAATAGAACTGATGTAAAAGGTCTTCTTATAGTATTATGAAAGCGTAATGAAAAAAAAACTAAACAGAGGAATGTGAAAATGCAGTTTGGATGTCAGCAAGAATCTAGTTTATATTTATTACCTTTTAGATTTCAAGATCTCTTGGATGAGAAACATTTCTCAACTTCTGCTTTGCATGTCTAACGACCTTAATTCAAACCATATGCAAATACTAAATATGTTACTGTTAGGGGTTATATGAAATGCTGTTGTATTCATTTAATCAAATTAATCAGTTAATTCCAGAAGACAGTGGTTTTGAATTATATCAATATTTGCATTACCAGGAGTCGRTAGTCAGCTAAGCATGTGGTTACTTTAGCTTTATGGAGAGCTGTCAGAGGGTTTTTAGTACTTTGAATATTAAATCTGCTCTCCTTTAGGGTATGTAAAGAGACAGACTACTTTTCACTCTTTCCAAGGGCACTCATGGCCACTGTTTGAGGCAGGATCTTGAGCTAGATATACCWTCAGTCCAAAACAGTGCAGCTTAAGCATACATGTATTTCATGAATAAAGGCCAATGCATTTACACTCTGTGTTACTATGTCTCTGCTTCACACAGGYTAGCTTTCCTTCTCCAAAAGGAAACTTGGACCACATCTACATACAAACTGTGCCAGGTAARTAAGCTATTTGAAAACCTGAGGTGAATCAGTGTTTCCTCTCCTTGCACAGCAATTACAATGCTGGTTTAGAAGTATCTTCTAGATATTTGGTAAATTCGCAAAAGCATGGAGCAGTTATAGCCAAGACAATCCAGTAAAAGCGCTCTCAGGTCAACTGGAGAATTTGTTTGGGGAGTTGCAGATGTAACAAAGCTCAGAGTATGCTGGTTGCAGCATACCTATAAATGAAGAGGTGGGCTACACCCCTGAATGCACCACTGCATTTCCATAAACATTCATTGTGTTCTTTCAATTAACAATATATTTTAAAGYTGAAAACTATGAACTAGTTCACTTGGAACATTCAATTTGGGAAACTAGAAAAGTGTATTTATCTCCTGTGAGTACTTTTTCCTCTATGTTCCTCTTTAATAAGGCCTCAGCATTTCATAGCCCCTGAAGAATTCCAAGAATGCCATTACCAAGATACCACCCTGCTAATTAAAAATAAATACTTCTGAAAAAAATTTCATAGAAAATCTCAAGTCTTACACACAGAAACTTCTTTTAAAGACATAATACTGAACCTTTCTCATTTCTTTAAGTGATATKTCAGTCTTTCTTTTGCCTTTGCAGTCATCTTTGTCCAAACATTTATCGAAAGTACAAGATTGGAGGCTCCTTTATCATTCTTTCATAGCTTATAAACCACATCTTTCACTTYTTGGTCTTAAGAATACTCTTCTTGCTTGCTGGGTTGCTTCCAGAGCATGGCTTTACCATTGTGTCTGTCATGGAAGCCAAAAAAAAATGGGGAGGGAAGAAAGGATTCAAGGGAACAAATTGCSTCAACTTATTTCCACTAGCGGCAAGGAAATTGCCAAATGGGTGGGTGGGTGTGGGAAAGAGCAACAAGAATCACCCTTACTTCACTTCTTGAAAGGTATATATGTGCTATTAAAAATGGACAGTGAGAAACTTCCGCTATGTCGTGGCAGGTGTGAACGCTCACACACAACCTGCTTTGCTTGTGCTCCTAAGCTACRCACCATTTCCTGGTCCTGAACTCAAGGAAGATGCAGGAGAAGGTAGGTACGGTCTGACACACACACAAAACATGTTCACGTCCCTTCCAATACACATACATGCACGTACAGTTTCCCTTATATTCCCACCCAAACCAAGTGAATTATCAAAGTGCATTGAGATCTCTATTTAYGTGAATCAAATGTATTCTATGGTATCATTGTGATACACATGGCACTGCTTTTTATAGCAAGACACAAACTTTATACCAGTTTGAATGGAAAGAGGACTGTTAATGAATAAACACAGCCATATTTGAATTCTTCAATTTTTCAGATTATCACAAAAATTTCAAATTTTAAGACTTTTCCAAATTTGTTCATCTTTAACTTCTTTAACTTCAGAGAGAAAAAACATCTCTCCAATGAATTAAACCTGGCACTCATGAACTGCCTCTCAATTTGAAACTAACTGAAATAATCACATCTAAGTGCCTCCAAAATGAAAGAGAACAGATTTCCAGATTTGGAGGTTTGGGACAAAACTGGCAATGCAAAATTTTGCAAAAGCTTAATGGTATCATTGAAGGTTTTTTCTCATCCAGACAGTCATGCTTCCAGAGTCTGAAAGGCTGGCATTGGCAACAAAGTAGTAGACTGAAATTCTCTGTTGATGAAYCACATTCATACCATTTCTCAGCTTGGTTGGAGACAGGCCGAGTAATGCACTGATACTTGCCACCCGYTGCCAAAGAGAGAAATGGCTGGCAGCGCTGCCCTTATGCAGGCACTGACATTATCCCTTCTATCTCACAAATCACATGCTGTGGTAACACGATGTTTCCAAATATGTCTACACTTTGATACAGTTTCTAGTATCAACCGAGAAGCAGACAGTATACTGTACTAAACTATACCTTTCTTTTAGGCAAAGTGAGATATAATCATACAGCTGAGATAATGATTCTTTTATTTTTTGCATAATGGCAATTAATGTTGAAACAAGCAAACTGCACAGGAGATAGAACCACGATTTAAGATCCTCTTTTCCCCAGATTATAAAATATATGACATTCTCTTCCAATTTCATCCTCACCACTGATGGATGTGCAGTTTTCAGACCAACTTCCACAATGTTGTAGGTGCCACTGTAAGAAAATGGGAACTGTTCTTTCTGTAAGCACAACAAACACACCTTATTAATATCTCCAGCATTTCAAAATCCTTAGGGGCAATCAGACTTCCAACCCTAGGATTTCAGGTCTGTACAGAGAGCAATGAAATTCCACCGTAACAAGGGTTCAGTTATTTCTGGTTTCTCAACTTTTGAGTTGTCTCTGCAACAAAGCTAATGCCACAACATTTTCAATCTAAATTCAAACTTTGTAAAGCACCTTTAGAGCACCTGCAAAGTACTGCTCAAKTCC
Organism: Eudromia elegans; assembly: GCA_003342815.1. NCBI lineage: Eukaryota > Metazoa > Chordata > Aves > Tinamiformes > Tinamidae > Eudromia > Eudromia elegans. The sequence continues at coordinate 2,024,656 of PTEX01000102.1, forward strand.
ACTGAAACGCCTGAAGAGCAAAGCCCAGGTTTTGCTCACCCTTGCTCTGGAGGAGTGAACGAGCCAAATTTCAGATGTTTCTTCCGTAACTTTGCACAAACAATATCAGGTTAAACCAATACCAGCTTATAGCTTAAAACACATAATGTAGGTGCATTTATAACTGGATTCACTGGGATTCAGAACTCTCACCTCTACATTCTCTCACTATCCTTGGGAGGGTGAGAGCATCAGCTCCCATCAGAGGGTTTTCTGGAAGCATTGGGAAGAAGCCTCCCTCCTCCTGTGAGGAAATGACCATAACGAAGGTGCAGCTTCCAAAGGACAATGTTGCTTGGGGATATCCAAAACGATGTTCCCTATGTTGAGTCATTTACCACCCAGCCAGCGGCACACATATCCGCTCCCTCTCCAGAAACCGTTCTGTTAAATAACTGTGCTACRTACCATGGGAAAGGCATATTTCAGAGACGGGATTTCAGGGACCCGCAAGGCTCATGCAAGACCCTAGTAAAAGCCAGGCGCGGCGCTCTACCTCTACCACAGCCACCGGGCTCGGACSGCTCTACCTCCAGAAACGGAGATTAGCGACCTGAGCGGAGCTGAGGGACGGCGGTTACAGCCGGGGGCGGGGGGGGCGGCACGTACCGACCGTTGGGCGCGTGATCCGACCGTTAGGAGGGAGGGGTCGCGCGCGCCGACCGTTAGGGGGAGGGGTCGCGCGCTGCAGGCGGCGGCAGCGGCTGTGGCGAGGCGCCGGGCTGCCCTGCTTGGGTAAAATGCCTGTGAATTTGCAYGTCTTCTGGTGCGGGGACATCTTGGGAGGGGCAGTGGACAGTCCAGCCTCGGAGGTACCTTCAAACCATAGTAACTCACCAGACCTGAGGGGAGGAGTGGCTGTGCCTGTGTCCCGGCTAACAGYTCGTGCTCTACTTCTGTGGAAACTGCAGTGACAGAGATACCACTGCCTTCCTAGACATCTATTCTAGGCCTTTTCCGCCTTGGCTGTTCATACTGTTATTTTTCACCTACASCTCCCTTGCTGCAAGCTGTCCGTGGCTTTTGTGACTAGCCAACAGGTGATTGCTTCCCCCTTGAAGCTACTGCTAGCATTTGAGGTCTCCTGACYCACTTCTATTCCCTAATTTAAATAATACTTTATTTTTCCCCATAGGTCATATTTTGATGACCTGCAATCTCTTTTCACTGTTCTCTGCAAAACTGTCTCTAAAACTGGTGACATTTTAGGTGAGATCTTACCTGTCCAAGGCTGTTGCGGTCTTGCTGCTTTGGTCTGATGGGCCGTGAAGTGTGTCTGGACACATCTACACCCTCAACGCCTTTCTGCGGTCCAGCTCTAGGACACTTGCTGCTACCACTGTACCTGCTGCCTGTCGAAGGAAGCAGAAGCAAGTTAGATGAACTGGACATGACATTTTTATGATGARTCCAAGCTGGCAGTCACTGTCACTTGGTAGGTCCTTGGCACTGGAAAGATGGGTTTGCTAGCATGGTCAAATGATTCTGGTCTTGGAATTGGGTTCAGYTGGCAGACTTCTGAAATATTTCTCCTTTCCATCTCTCTTCAAAAATAAGAAATTTCCATAGAAATGTGAGGATATGTTTTCAATGTAGAAAGTAGTGTTCTGCACTGCAATTACCTCCTCACTGTAACGTCCAAGTGGGCACAAAAAGTTCTCACACTGACATAACTATCTAATGAGAATCTGATTTAGCCCTTTCCCTATTGACTTTGAGTAATCTGTACTCTTCTCAGTAGATCTGTCACAGAGAAATACCCTTTTTTTTTTTATTGGTAGGGGAGTCTTTGGTTGCCAAATGATATACATAAAAGTGGTATTTACTGTGGCGTATTTCATAAATAGGTAAATACATAAAGGAAAGAAAGTATCCGCTGAGACATACTCTTGAGAACTTCTACATGCTGAATACATAATTCACTGATATAAATCCATTTATTGTGTTTTTTTTTTTGTGTATTAAGAAAACCTATTTCTTTAAATCTTAACTACTTGACGCTTGAATTTATGCAATATGGGTTGTTTTGTTTCTGCAGAACACTGTTATTTTACTTCTTTAGGTGCAGTAGCTCTACTGACATGTTTATACACATATTTAACAAAGGATCACTGGGTCATGTAATCTCACTTGTTAAGAATGTGTCTACTGTGGATCTGAAAAATAACTACTTTTGAGAAAATTCATGTCTCAAAAGCCCTGCCGCATGGGCTATTAGCAATTCAAAGCAATTTCTGCAGCCAGTTTGAAATGCTCTGTGATTCACTGTGCTTCATGGGCRTTTGTACTGATTTGACCTACTATGCAGTCTGTAGTCGTTGCTTTTCCTTGGTTCAGAGAAGCAGATTTTTCAAATGTTTCTCTATCACAGGAATAACTTGAACAAGGTGATCTTCCTATTTTCTATTGAAAAAATAGAATAGTAGGTTGTTGATAACAGAACATAACATAACCAAAGACAAGATTGGGAGGCTTTGAACAAACGATCATCTTAGTCCTAATATAAAGAAGATAAATATATTTTTTTTTTCTTTCCCCGAAGTAGGGAAAATTTGTGGAGAGTTGTTCATCACATTAAAATGAAGGAAGACTGAGCTGCTAGACTAAATRGTGCTGTGGGGACTCTCTGAAAGTGAAGGTTGAGTAGCTTGAATGAATTCCTTGACCAGAGAYGGCTGGTTTCAAAAGCAAAGTTACAGCTTTTCCTTTATGTGCCTATAATGATTTTATGCAAAAGCATAAATTCTGTTGAGCACTTCAGTACAGTTCTTACTGCCTGTCGGTAACTGAGCTTTACAGACACAGTTTAAAAGAGCATAAAACATAMCATTTTGCTGCTATAATATAAACACTAAGTGGCAAGCAGTCTTTGCTTTAAGGTAGCCGTGGCTTCACTATTTATAACAGTTGCAGATAATAACTAACTGTACAGTCTGTATGAATGAAATATTAATAACAACAACAACAAAAATTAATAAAGGAATTCTCACTCATTATATCACATGCTTAGCAMAAATTAACATAGCCTTAAAGAGGTTTTACTGGTTTATCTACTTCAGTTTCTAAATGAGCAGAACTCGAAGAGGTATCTAGAAATACAAGAAATACTATTTATGTGTTTGTACAAGCAAATCTGCTTAGGCCTTCCATAAGTTTATAAATTTTTTTATTTCCAAGTGATTTCAATGTATGAGGGATTTGCAGGACAGATGAAGACAGTTACAGTCTTCWACACAAGATGCGGATTAGATCTAGAAAACCTCTGTGCTTTTAGAATTTCAGTGTCCATGCATAAAAAAACAGGACTGGCTGGAATTTTCAAGATCTAGTTTGTGTTTTGCCTATAGACTGGTAATATTAATAGTAGAAGTATAAATATGGAATTTAATCTATTTTTGAATGCTGAGAAATTGGAATTTAAATTAAAATAGCGAATCACTTGGATTAAAAGCAAGACAGTGTGAAGGATCAGGAGGAAGTTATTTTCCTTGTTATGCCTGATCTGCAGCACCCTCACCATCTGTCGTTTAGGTTTTAAACAGTTCAAAATCAGACTGTACTTTTCCTGAAATACTGATTTTTTTTTCTCAAATGAATGTTTTGCTTCATTATGCCCACACAGAACTTAAACATTTGCCAAGAGGCAAACCTGTTTCTGCCCTACTTAAAAAGATAACTGTTTTCAGTTTAGCAATTCTTGACAATTGTCATTTTCACGTTATAGTATGTCCATGTTCACTTCCAGARCCTCTTATTTTTTTCTTCTCTACGCATGCTGTAAATGGTGATGGAGAACAATGAATTCTAAAGATCGGCTGGGCTAAAAACAAAGCAGAGGAAGGTCATGAGTAGTCTGGAAACTTGAACATATTTTTAGTCAATTTTGATTTGTCAAACAAGTCAGCTCTACAATACCCAGTAAATTCAATACAAAAAGACGTGCTGAACAACAGCAAAAAAATCACTCCTACAAACAAACCTGGTTCCCCGCCCCCTCCCCAAAAGAAAGCACCATTCATCTAAGACTATGCASCTGACACCATGACCTAACTTTAACTGAAGGTGCTGTCGTTGTCAATTCAAATCTGTATAAAAAAATCACAACAAGTAAAAAATCATAACCAAGTAAACTTGGTTAGCTTCCTCTTTCTCCTCCTTAGTGTTGGTTTTGGGTAGAGGTTCCTTCTGATAGTATTGGGAAAATAAACAAAAAAGAAGCTTTCACAGCGCAAGGTGTTTKGTCCTTTTTCTGTTCCTAATATTTGTCAGCCACCTCAAGTTGAAGAGATGACAAGAGACGCCAATTTTTTCCACAGAATAAAATCACTGTGGTARGTCTTCTAAGCTTAGTCATGTCTTTTACGTTATAAAAGACTAATATATTTTGCTGCATGGGCATCACATACCTTGGATCCATGGTGATTCACAGGCCTGAGATGCTCCRTGCATAGCCTTTTCACTTTTATTAAGACCTACCATCAGTAAACCTTTAATTTAAACTTCATGATCAAACTCAYTGGTTGAGACTGGAAGAAAAAAACTGGAAGCAATACCCGTTATCTTTAGAAATACAGTTTGAGAATGTGTAGTATTTTTTTTTCTGAAACAACTGCTCAGATAAAAAAGAGGAGAAAACCTGAACCTTCTCCGAATCTCACCTCTTATATTTTCTGCAAAGAGGAGCAAGATATATGGAGCACATGTTTTTCTGCATCGAGGCTGTGTGACAGCATGCTGTGTACCTGCCATGCAGCTCTGCTCAAACACAACTCTCATATGGTGATCTGGGCAAGCTCAGATCTCTGCTTTGTTTGTTCATTTAGCTCTGATCTATGCCAAGTGTGTTGAGGGTTTAGGTTTGGTTCAGTGTGACTGCAACTTCACCTTCCATGGCCTCCAGGTGATTTAGACAAATTAACTTTCTCCTGTGCTGGCTGGTTTCTCTAAAACCAAGGCTATCTCACTGGAGCTTTGTGTGCTATAACATTGCAGTGCCCTAAGGCAGGATTAGGCCATTTGTTTACATATAAACAGGCGGCACACTCCACCTGTACAAGTGTTTGTTTTTGCATAGCTAGCAGATAACAAGGCTGTAAATTTTATTGCTAAATATTATAAACACAGATATATGGTGKTTTTTTCCCCCAAGAATTGTATTTTGGGCCTGATTCTGATCTTGCATTTTCCTGTTTTAGGCAGATATTGCAATCACCTGTGACTTGCATGTACATGGAATCAGGATCAAATCTTCGATTTGCTTTTCAGTAGTATTCATAATGTTTGCATTTTTCCTGACATAATTGCAAAGATATTTCTTAAAATTTTTAGGTCATTCTTCAGCAAGATGAAAACATAAAGGATTAAAATAATCTACTTGTTTGCATACCGTATAATTAACATGACATTTTTTCTGTCTATATATTAGACAGTATTTTGAGAACAACAGTTTCTGTTTTTCTCTATTCTGTACAATATTGGGTTGTGCCTTTTTTCCCCCTGAAATKTATCTATCTAAAAGTCTATTGATTATAGATTATATTATTACAGGTCTRTATTACTATTTTTCCCTACTATGTTTCCTCCTGCAGATTCAGAATTCACCGCTAGTGAGCTGCCACTGCTGCATGGGTACTCACCTGCACTGTCTCAAACTCTTCCGAGTAATAAAGCTCTGCAGCAGTATTTTCTGGACTTCCTTGGTATGTGAAACAAGGTTTTAGAAAATAACTTCAGTACTGTCACATCATCTTAGAAACAATATAAAAAATAAGTAATTGTGTCTTACTACTCATAGCATTAGTATATTCTGCAATTTATATAATTTCCTGAATTCCCATAAAATTAAAGAGCTGCCAAGAGATACCTCAAAGCCCTGAAGAAAAAGCTTTTTACTCCCAGAAAAGCATATCTGTTTAAAAATATATTGATTTAGTTGCTCCCAAATTACTAATGAAGACTTGAAGTTGAGTATCTTTTAGACTTCTTACAGGAAAGAAAGAACATATGCAGGCAAATGGGAAAGTCAAGCTGATAATAGTATTTGCATTTAATTTCAACCTAAAATTGAGCAGKAAACTTAATAACTTAAGCATTGTCGCACTGTTGAGTTTTCTGCCTTTGCAGTCTGGCTTCAAAGGCTAACCTTTCAACAGCAGAATTAAAGTTGCAGTAGTCTGCAAGGGTTTGCTCTTGCATTTATTTCTGGACACTACAATATTGCATACGTGTAACTTTACCATTAACACCACACAGAGTGATGGGATATGAMAAAGTGCTTGTTTATGTACCATTATGGAGAGATGATCAGAAGCTTTAATACCTAAAATAATTTCMATTCAAATATGTCTTCTGAAGAATCCATTTCAAGACAGGAAATGAGAAGTAAATATGAACACAACAAATATTAACTTTTAGTAATGGTTTTCAGTTGTTCAATCAATATTAAACTGATAAAAATAATCTAAACAAAAAAATTCTTYAGGAAAGCAGCTTTACAGATTTATAAGGAGATTTTCATGATGGAAATATTGCATAACTAAGAGTAATGTTTATTTTTGCATGCTTCACTGTAATTTTCAACATTCTGTGGTCATTAATATGCATGATTGCATCTTTCTGTGCTGAATTTCTTATGTTTAATTTGTTATGTTTCTTGTGTAAAGGGTTATTTTATTAGAATGTACAGTGTCTTCACTTGACATTAGTTAAGAGATCGTCTACTGCAGTAATGTTAAAAAATGCACTGTAACACAAATGTACAACCAGAAGTACCATAGGTACTGGAAAATGCAAATGCAACTAGTGCTTATATTACCAACTGGGCTAATACAGCACATCTATATACACTGGCATCATCAATACCTAAGGAGTGTCCTAACAGGGCTCACCTCTTCCATATCTTTTGTGCTTTAATCTTACAACCACTATAAAGAGGGATTATTCTTCGTTCATGGGACTGCACCAAGGAGATTTTACCTGCTGTAAAATATATATAATAAATATTATGTATAAAATATCCATTCCACATATGATCTGCAATTGCAAAACAATTAGCAGATGAATATTTTCAACAGACAAATTGTACAATGTAGTAATACGATGGACATGTTTACCTTTCATCAAGTAGATAAAAATAATCATCTCCCCATACTGAGGAACTCTAAAAGTCATATAAAAGCCACTATGATATTAATGTTCTCAACAGTTTTGTTGAACTATACCACTACTAGTGGCTTTACATTAGCTGTTGTTCCAGAATTTTCATGTTTATAGCATTATATTTCTGTTACTTAAGTAGACATAGCCTGTGCTATCCACAGCTTGCTTGGCTGCCTCATTTTCGGTTATCATCAACAGGTTTTTCTACAATGGCCTTACTTGTTCCGCTTCAGCACAGGGTTAGGAATGTTAAATACACTTTGATAGAGGAAAAAAAGTCCTGGTTGATAGTTGTCTAAGGGSTTTCAACATTTAAGGATGGCCATATTAAACTGCCAGGAACTAAAAGGCCATGCCACTTTGCATATTTATTTGCATAAATATTAGCATCCAAAAATGCATGCAGTTAAAAAATTTGCTTTCAATAACATTCTACATGATAAAAAGAAATTACAGAGTGCAAACAAAGTGCAAGTGACCTGTGTTTTTCTCTCTTAGCTTGTATAAGATTACAGATTGTCATGCTGATTCCCTGCATCCATTTTGCATCAGAGTGATATAAAAGAGTGATCTTTCCAGTATCCTTGGAAAGCAATGCATAGGCTGCATGCTTATTTTATCATACTCAAGGGGCATTGAGATAGGATTAGATCAAGCCAGATTTGAGGAGTTTATCATTCTCTATCTAGTCAAAGTCAGCCCATTTTGTCACTTGGAATCCAAATAGGAAATAGTTTTGTGCTCCAGGAAAACTTCTAAGTTTGTCATTTCTCATTAGAAGAAATCTMTGCTTAGTAGAACTTAATGCTGAGACCAAGTAAGAGAAATGTAGGTCACTTGTTTTTATTAATGCAGTCATATGGGAGATGAGGTACCAGTTAAAATAATCTCAATACACATATCTTTGAGAACTGTGGCTCAGGATCTGCTCTACCAGGGAGCTCTGAATGGAGGAAGTTTACAGTGCAAAGTGAGATTCAGAGAAACAATTAGATAGGTTTACTAGTCCTATCAAAAATCCTGGGATTTCAGAAYACACAAGATGAAACCTGTAAAAGACCCAGTAAGTTTGCTGTAGATGACAAAAAATCTGTTAGATAAATTTTGCTTTGAAGTTTCCAAGTTTCCTTTGAAGAGAGATTAAGTAATTGATGGAAAATAGTAAGGGGCCATGTATCATKCTAGGAGCTAGTAGTTTTGATTATCTGCATTGGGATGTAAGTGGTGTTTTATCGTCATATTTACAAGTCCATATAAGGAAGCATGTCTCATTTTGGGTATTCAGAACAGAAGTGAACTAAATAAAGTTAAATGAAAAATATTGCTGATTTTTATTGGCAGCTAAGTTAGGTCTACCCAATTTAACACAAAATGAGACCTGGGGTTAGGGCAACTTAAGAGTATTACTTTTAAGATGAAGAATTTTATAGCTGAGATAGTGTTACACAGTATATTATAAAAATCCTATTGTTTCCAAGACTTGTTTCCAGTGCTAATATTAAAGCTATTGTAATAGTAAAGATATATTAAAGGTATAATATTAAAGAATTCTGAGAGAATCTAAATAACTAACCTCAGCTGCAGCAGACCAAGGGTGGGGCAGGCTCTCAGAACACCCTCATTTGCCGCTGAAGCCACAGTCCCTCACAGCAGCCTAGAGTGCAACAGACACTAGAGTGAATGTTTTCCAAATTCATCATTCTTTCTCCTTCCTCCTTCTGTGTAAGAACTATATTGATTTAATAACTTTTTTGAATGTAAGAGTAAAGAATCAGATTTGAAAGCCTATAATATGCCCACTTGTAGTGATACAGTGAAGTTCAAATAAAAGGTAACGTTCCACCTTTCTTGAAATTTCTGCATTCTTAGCATTCTTCCCACAAATTTAATAGCTGTCCTATTCATAGGAAAATATACAGCTGAAGCTAAATCGTTTTCTTTCCCCCTCCAGTCTCATTGGAGGGAAACATAATAAATTAAGCCTGATTTGCATTTAAGTTTGCATACACAAAGCTCTTGGCATGAACTAACAAACAATAAGCTGCTCATGTCAGAACACATTGTTCAAATAGCATAAAAACTAGCTACCGAGCTGTAAGGCACTGCAGCAGTATTATCCCATAGGTCTGCGCTACTGAAAACTGTACCACAACAAATCCACACCTCTCCAGAGGCAACAAAGAAAGAAATTCAGCAGCGTTGTATCTCTCACTGTTCTGCAGTCAAGATAACCACCATGGCTTTGTTGGGCATCTTTAGAAGGAAAATCTGATAAAYCCACATGCATGGTAGAAACATATAAAAAGTCTTCCCTCATGACAAATATTTTCCATTTCTTTCAAAATGCTGCCTAAAAGTATAGATCAGTTCTTCCYTGGGCAGTATGTAATTAGTTACTATCCATGCAATGTTGCTATGAAACTTCTGGCATTACAATGCTGGGCAGATTGCTTCTGCAGCTGTTAGAATCACAGGAGTAAAGCATATTATTAGTACAGCTGGTCCATAGCTTACCTAGACAGAATATCAAACATGGCAAAAGTCTCTCCCGACATGACATGCAGTTACATCAGAGCTTCCAACAGCTCCTCAGGGAAACTATTAACACTCCAGTGTTAGGTCTGTTTACTTCTTGGAACTACACATGTAGGGCTTGATCATAACTGCTGCGTAGTGTCTGCTTACCTTATTTCTTGTGGAAGCTGCCAGAGGAATTAATTATTGTGGACAATTAGTAGCTGAGAGACAGCTGGAGATATTTCTGTCTGGAAAAAAATTCTATCTGGAAAACAAGAGCAGTAGTAACACTTCAGAACAGTTAGCAAAGCAAAGCATGTCTAACATTTGAATATCGCTAACAGTTTCTGTCACGAGTTGTGTATTGCATAGGTAAAAGAATGCTAAAAAAAGTAATCAGATTCAGAAAGCATCTGTCATCCTGGGKTTAGGTGTTCCCTTCAGGTTGCCTCTGAACCTTTGGCAGGACTGAAGAATACTCCTAGCATTCAGAAACTGCGGAAGAAAACATAGTCAGACTCTAGTATTCCTCTTGATAACCATTTGCACTTAAAATGCATCCAGCTTTTATAGTGTATAAATTAGTTATTTTCCTATGAGCAAAATGCATGCACATAGAATTTCCTAGCCTTCTGGCTCTCTCATAGAAGCTCTTCTGTGCCTCTGGCTGTGGCTGCTGTGCAAATGTGCTGCCCAAGTAACTGTAGGTCTACTCTGGTTTGATCTRCTATAGGAATCCTAAATGCCCATGAGGATATATGAATCACACACATTTATTTCTTCATCTGCTACTCAACTGCAGTTGTATCTGATATAAATATCCATTTAATAGATGAAAGCAATGCCACGCTTACATTTTAAGGACATGATGTTAATAAGAACAGCTCACTATTAAATTTGCAGACAGCTAGAATGTAATTAGGTAAATTCAGGACAGCGTAGGTAACTCCACTACGTGGATCACAGATTTTTAACCTGAGACAAAAATGATAAGGAGCATGACTATATGCTGTTCTACTAGTTTAGGATTACATCAGTCCCTCCTCACTCTGATCTTTTTAACTCAGAGACTCATACTACCTGTAAAACCTTCTTTTCCACAGCTGTCAAAGAGATTCCAGGTAACATGGGCACGTCTGTTCTAGCTGTAAGGTTTTAGTTGTGGAATAGAGCTGTGGAATTACTTCCTATGCACTGTTTCGTAGCCTTCCTGCCAGCAACTGCTTTGTTGCTTTCAATTAAGAGGAGCAGATTAGCAACTGTCATCCTTCCTATGGTGAAGCTGGGGCTAATAGTAGAGAATGAGAAAATGCAGAGGGAAAGAAGGAAGGCAGTTACAAAGTATTTTGAGAAAATATAAAACCTGCTTCATGAACCAAAAAGATTCTCATGTAATTTAGCATCTCCCTAGCAATACTTTTGTTTCCTGACATGTTTATATTTACTGTTGTATTGAATTTAAAAAGAATGACTCAGGTTTATGTTATTCAGCTATGCTGATTACTGTGACAGTGATGAGAATTGGTTAAAAATTGTGCTTTGTTTTGTTGGAAAAAGGATATAAGAACAGATCAAGTCTGGCTTGATTTTTGTGCTGCTGATTTAAAGCCAAGCAGCTAGATGGCCSGTCTGATTTGTGGGCATGACAAGACTATCAGATGCTTCATATCAGTTGGAGACATAAAATTGTAAACTCAAAACTAATGGTGTAAAATTACTAGAAAAAGGGCAGGAAAAGGAGAAGGAGCAGAAAATGTTGAAAATCAGTTCTTATTAATGTAAATGAGGGTTATGTACTAACAACTTGGTTTTCCTCTACAGATGGCTGCACCACATCATTCAGTACCATCTTGGAACAAGGAGTAGCAAATAAACTGTCAGCCAGTTTAACAATATCAGAAAGCCAGATATTCCAGAGTTCTACAGTTAAATGCAAACCTTATGACTTTGTGGGGTCCCAAGGTCTTCTTAAATTAGTCTAACTTCACTTTTTTCCCCCCACCTTATAAGAATATTRCAGTCTTGAATGCTAGCCCTGTATGACAGGAATGAATGACACTCAAGTTATATGTAGAACATTACTGGSATATTTTGCACAGTTCATTGCTGTTTCTTTTTCTAATATCAGTATTATCAGTAAAACAAGAAGGCTATACTACATTTGGAAACTACTTAAACAATAACCAGACATTTATCCTGCTAAGCATTATTCCAAGCACTGCAAGAGCAATGGATGCAGCACTTCAACTAAGATGCTGAGCAGATTTAGAAGTCTGTTGCTTATAGCAAGTGACCATGGATTTTAGGAGCCATACCGAAGTTTCCTTTCTCTGTGGCATTTATCTCATCTTCCAGTGGTGATTAGGTTCCCTTTAGGAAGCCATAATCAACAACCATGTAGCAGAATGGTTCCATAAGAGAGTGTGAATGTGTTGTCACTTGTCAGTGACCAACAAGCAAAGGCTTTGTCCCCCAGCCCTGAACTCAGTGACAAAGTACAATGTGTCTGTGCACTAGCTTCTCTCCCAATAACCACCTCAAATCTGCTTCAGCACAAACTGTAGGTTGCCATTAGTAATTTTTTGTAGCATGTTTTCCCTAGCCTGGTTCATTTTCACCRAATTGAAGTAAAGAATAGATTACTTAGGCATTTGTGCGGGCAGAATTGTAACTAAGGAGAAAGGCACTAATTACCTATGAGATGGGGTGCAGAGTGGTTGGAAGTTCATGTGCAGCCAAAACAGAACGTGTGTTAGCAGCCTCAGAGCCAATATTAAACACTGTTCATAATCTATGCAAACCATTATCATTAATAAAGTAAATAACAGTATAGAATGATCTTTGACTGTTTTGCCTAATTCAGTTAAAAGCTGCATGAGAGACTTAGCCTTTAAAACAAATATGAACCACACTATAAATTGCCACTCAAGTTAATTATACTTCCTGTGTATTGATTGCAAGGAAAGATTTGCCTGATCTGCYTSCTAACAGTTCTCTATTACATYSTCGTTAGTGCAAAGGTAGCATCTARTGTTACTTCTSYRTCCTTAGGAATCTCTTTTCCTAAGCAGCCTGACATCTGATTGATGATATAGTTTGCTGTGGCAAATGAGTGAGGATTACACTTGTCTTATCTCATTGTGGTTTCATTTTGCTCAAATCTAGTAGGCTGCTTTTTCTGGCAAATAGATTTGTTGTTGCCCAAACACTTGGTCTGCAGCAAAGTTCCCTGAGTGGTAGGCAGGGCTCTGCCTGGACTGCTGTGCAGCACGGGAACCTGAAATCATGTTCTCAGCTATGGAGGCACCTTGTTTTGCAGGGCTTCAGGATAARCAGTTGATCCCAAGACTAGGYGAACAACTTTGAGGCTGTGGCATAYAGGATCTCTGCCTGCAAAGATCTGTGCTGAGAAGCYCCACATCTCTAACATGGTTTGTGTCTCAGACCTCAAATGAACAGAYTGAAAATTGAGAACTGGCACTAGGGCCAGGGCTAAACAGTTTTCTTGCTTGCAAGGACACTAGGGCAGGTGTTTCTAATGATGGCTRTGGAGGAGAAGCTGCTGCAGGTCTTCAGCAGCTGGTCTTTGGTATCTTCAACTATATRTGGGGACTATTTCTCTTTTTTTCAAAGCATCAGAAGACTGAAGTCTTCTAATTCCTGTGGAAGCTTTATTATGACAAAGAGAGAAGAAGTAGTAGCACACTGTGACCTCTTCAGGGCTGACCGTGTTTGGGCTGGGCTGGGAGTAGTCTTTAAGACCTGACTTTACATTTAAACAAGAACGAGTAATTGCAGTGCCATGGAACACTGTGTCCGCAGTGCATGTGAATAGCTGAATCACAGCAGGAAGCACACCTGAGAATAACCAGCCAAGCATCTTCACAGATAAAACTATCCCGGGGTTTCAAAGCCCAAAAATCTCTTTTCAAACAGCATCAATCAAAACATGTATTTGTAAACCGGACTGTAGGTCTGTGAAGAGTGGAAGTTCTTTAAATATAGTGCAGTTAGAACTAGTAGTTTAGGTATTTCTTTAATACTGTAGGTTGAAACAAACAAGCCCAAACAAACAAACCAATCAACCCAAAACAGATGCCTTGAAGCCTTCCCTCCAAAAATTATTTGYCATATCAACAAAATACACAAGCAGTAGCATTACCTTCAGCAGAGCAGCGCACACCGTAGCCACATTTCCGTGAAGCTGCATTTCCACACTAGATTGATGTGCAGTAGCTCCAGGAACATATTGAAATGGCTGGTATCAAAGTCCATTCATTCTGAAAAATAAAATCCATTTTGAGACAAGTGCTCCTTTTATATTTACATATATGTATAAATATAACTAAAAAGAATATGTGTATATACATATTATATATGTATGTCTATATATATATYTATAAATATACAGACACAGACGTGTGTGGGTGTGTTTGCAAGTTAGAAAGTAGGTCTGCCTTGAGGAGCAGTGGTTTCCCACACAAATACATTTTCACTCCTTGAGTAGCAGGTTCATTTCTTGAGCTTATGTGTCAAGCCAGTGGGAGAATCGTAGAAGAACTTAGTATCCTATGCAGTCTGGGAAGCTGTTGCAGAAGACACTTCAGTCTGTGAAGAACTGGCACGTTGGTAGCATTTATTCATTACATATAGGCCAAGCATGGTATTTCATTGACAGCACCATGAGAAGCAGTAAGGCACAATCACAACTTTTTATATAATTACCGATTTCCTTTTATTATTTGGGAGGGGAGGGACAGCTGGCAGTGTCAAACAAAATGCTGAATGACAAGAGGTGCTTTCTATTGTCTGCTGTTGTTAAAAACATCAATCTCCTTGGTATAATTTGCGTAGTTTTCCACTAGTTTGCTCTATAGGTCCACAATGGAACATCTTCCATGCCAACACTCAACAAATCACTTTCCCCTTATTTTGGTGAGCTATATACTCCACAGGAACTATATTTGTGTAATTTTTTGTGTCTCTGCTGAATTCAGGACTTAGAGTACTGACTCAACACATTTCTCACTCATTACATGAGCAATTCGCTCTGTAGGAGATGCTGCTGGCCCCAGACTTGTAGGGCATATTATGACCCACCTACTGGGCTGGGATTCTTGGACGGATTGTAAAATGATGAAGGCAGGTATTACAGCTCAGACCTTACCATGTGCATTCACAGGAACTTGCAGTTGTGGCAGAAGGACACCAACAGAAGGTCATTTGATTTTTTTTTACTGAGCAACTACCTAGGTTTCAGCTTTCAAGCTAAAACTTACCGTAGTGCATACAGAAATATAGAATCATGGCTGCTTCCATAGAAAAAAATTTCTAAATACAAAACAAACAAACTAAAACAGCTCAACAAGACTGTAGAAAAGATTGCAGYCATCTTCTGGCTAATTAGGATGTGAAAAAATAGAGAAGTTTCTGGAATTTGAGATGATTGTCAGTGCTTAGCTCCAGCAGAGATTCTAGAGGGACAATTTCTACTTTGTTGCAGTTACTTTGCATAATAGCAACCAATTATAGCAATTTGGTTCCTCAGGCATACAAATTTTTTTGCCTAGACCTAAGTTGTTTCACTCTCTGACATTATGTGAATAATATATTACATTTCTGAGGTAAACCACACAAATTAAACTCTAAGGTGARATTTGAAGGCATAAAAAGAATGCTACACACAAGCCCACACACACACTTCTGTACAAATRCTTTATTAAAAATGTTTCTGGGGTATCCTGTAACAAAACAATATCCATTTACATTAAAAAAAAATCAGAACAAAGTGGTATCTATTACAATACATTAATATATTTTCCATTATTCWAAAAGTCTGGTCAGCACACATCTGTGAACAGTTACACTTGTTCTCCATGTATGCTGCAGGCTATCCAGTTTGAGAAATTACTCCTACATGAACACAGTGCTTGATTGAAGTCATGGTTTGGAAAAAAAAAAGTTATACAGGTTTTGGAATGTTGTTTGTGGCTATAGCACAGTGTAGGAAAAATAAGCATTACACCTAAAATTTATACAAGGGCCAGCCTTTACCAAAAAACCACACATACATATGCATATATATATATATAAACACACATATATATATTTATTCAGGGAGGAACTTATTTTCCCTACATGAGTTGATTTGCCTATGTAAAGCAAACAGAATTTGACCCTGTATCTGGAATGGAAAGCAGTAAGATCGGATTGCAGAAGAAAGTTCCATTATGTTTTGTTTTCTCTTCAGTTTCAAAATTATTGTTAGGACTGTGATGTTGCCAGCCTGCTTCTCAACCATATTCTCCTTGGGGCTGAAAATCAGCATTTAGCCCACATATGCAGTAGTATTAGAGAAAACCAAGGAGGACAAGTGCCCTTCAAGTGCTGCTTGTTACTCATTGCATACTACCTTTATTATAGGTACTGGTGGAGTATTGCAGATTTCAGTGTCTCAGAATAGATTTGGCTAAAGAAGAAATTGTCTAACATGTCTAGTATAGACAACCTATATCAGCATGAAGGGATATTAAGAGGTAGGACTACACTCATATTAAGACTTGTGGAACATCACAGGAATGCGTACCATGCCAGAAACTTTTAGGCCTAAAGGAAAACACTAACTCTTTAAGGAGGTCTACAGAAGAGTGTGGTTGGGAGCATTAYATCTTCCAGAAGTCTTCACTGCTGTTGCTGTTACAAATCTTGAAATTTTATGTAGAGCTACCAAATACATGTGGAGTGCTTGTGATTTGTGCAAGTGTAATGGGTAACAAGTATAGGGTTGTTAGAAGATAGAACGTAATGCAGGTCCCAGGGACAACAGGTTCACACTAATTATCTGCCCACAGAACATTAACTCTTATAAATAYCCACACTTTGCTGTCTTACAATCCTTTTTTTTTTTTTTTTTTAAATTAAACCTCTGTCCCCTCTCTATTATACAGGGTGTTATTTGTACTGATACTGCTGTAAAAATGAGTGTTAAACTGGTTGAGCACTGAGTTGCTATAGCCAAGATGACTGGAAGGCATGGAGTTGGACCACTCTCCCACAGCATGGCTGGGGATATTAGACAGCGGGGAATAAGAATTAAAGCCTACCATGTTCTGTCCCATTTTGTCAATGGGTTCAGTGTTGAGTCCCAAAGGCACCGATCGACTCACTGAATTAGAGCCGTTAACGTACGCAGTCATACTGGAGAGGAAGTTATTGAGGCAGGGACTGCTGGAGGATGGAGGTGGAGATCGCTTCTCAGGTGAACTGTCACTTCCSGGTGATGAGTTCTCCAAGATATCCGGATGCTCTATAGCTTTGGGGCTGCCAGTCAGGCCACTGTCCTCAGATTTCTCAGATGYGAGAGAGGCAGCGCTGTTCCCAATGTCAGATTTCCTCTTCCTCTTTCTGCGAAAGTTTCCATTGTCAAACATCTTCTCACAGTTTGGGTCCAGAGTCCAGTAATTTCCTTTTCCTGTCAAARGGGACAGACAAAACATGCTTAGTTTAAAGATATGTACACAGACAGCAAAGAGCAGTTCTCTAGCGCTTTGTAATATGTTTCTCTAACTTCTTCAAAGAAACGTAAGAATTGCAAGAGCAAAAGATTATGGACTTAATTGCATAAAAGTCTTTTGAATTCAAAAAAGCCTTTAAACACTGGGCTGAATCTTGCACTTCTACCACAGCACAGAGCCAAAACTTAAAGACCCCTTCCTTGGGGTGCTTCTTGTTTTGTTTTTGTGGTTTGTTTTTTTTTGAGTAAAAGTTTTCAGCATTATAGCCAGTCCTCTGAATTGACAGTACAGAGTAACCAAACCATATTCTACACTACTCCTCCTTACTCAGGGGTTTGGGAGAGCCTACTGATGAGACAGAACAAGACTGTCGACCCTTTGTGGTATTGTAATTGAACTGTTCTTAAAGTTCWCAATGCTTCTATTGATATAAGACAATAAATAAAGGAACAATCTGGYCAACTGGTTGGAAAAAGAAGAGCTGTGATTCTAGACAAAGCAYTACTGAAAACAAATGAAATAAGAGCATACTAGTCATGAGAATTGTTGTTGAAACCCTAAAGCTAGTGAACTTTGCAGACATATCTGAATTTGTCTCATGCTCTTTCCTTTAATTCCCAGTTAAGTTAGATGTGAGTCATATGCATTACACCAAATGGGTTTTGAATGGGCCTTGCTCAGCCTGATCCAGGGCTTGCTGTGTTCTCAGCACAATGATCACTTCTCAGAAAGACCTAGGACAGAAAAGGATCCCCTTCCCTGCCCAGATTTATCAGCAAYATTGATCCAGAGCCCAAGTTTACATGGGTGCCTTTCACCACAGCATTCTGAAAATAGAGGAGCTACTATAGACATGCCCTGGTTCTGGCCTATTTTGTGTCTTGACAGTAAATTAGGTATTTTAAAATAAAACAAGTTTAGAAGGAGGAGGAAAACTCTACCTGGGTCATCTTCATCTCGTGGCACCTTCTTGAAACAATCATTGAGCGACAAGTTGTGGCGTATGGAGTTTTGCCATCCAGCTTTGCTTTTGTTATAGAATGGGAAGTTGTCGGCCACGTACTGGTAGATCTGACTGAGAGTCAGCCTCTTCTCAGGCGCCCCATGGATAGCCATGGCRATTAATGCAGAGTAGGAGTAAGGTGGTCTAACCAACTTCATCAGCTCTTCCTGGGATGGGAGAGGAAGCCAGCCAAGGTCAGGTCCTCCCAAGCCATGCATGTTAGGCAGAAGCTGCCTTTGCATCCCATAAGACTGAGGAATGAAGGGGCTGGCATTGGATCCCGGGAGGTACGGTGGGGGGGTAATGGAAGGTCCATTTAGCCAGAGATAAGGATTAGGAGTGGTGTTGTAGTCCGTCGTCTCAAAGGTGCTAGGTCGTTGTGGGCTTGGGATATTCTGTGGATGGAAAAAGTTCTCATAGTAGATATTCATCTCTGGAGGCTCTTGACCAATACTTGGAAACTGTGGGCTGCAGCGTGGCGAAGAATGCGCTTGCGGATCGAAGGAGCTCATGCTCTAAAAGAGGCAGCTGCCTGCGTTACGACACACCTGCACGAGTCTTCCCTCCCGAGACAGGTGCATCACCTGTGCCCTTCCCCACGTACTTATGCACCTGTAAACGTTTCGGCTCTTACCGAGGCTCCACCCCCAAGCGCTGAGTGGCTGCAGATGAGGACGATATCCTTTTTGGAATGCTGGCAGCCTCAGCGAGCCCTAGATGTCACATCGACCAAACGTGAAACTTGCAACTCTTGATCTTTTCAAATGAATGAAGGAATTTTCCACTAATATAATGCACATAAAGAAAGCCTAAGGTGCCTTGAAGTTAAAAGCCCTGATCAGAGATCCTCCTCTTTCTACCTTTTCTACTTTTCTTCTTAAAGAAAAGAAGCTATGCCCTGCTGCTAATAACTCCTCAGAAGGCAAAAGCTATGGTCATTCTTCAATGAAACAGTAGGCACGAATATGCCTTTTTTTAATTTTTCTTTTTCCCTTTTCCTCTTTTTTTTAAGGTCAGATCTCCTTTTCCTTCTGTAATTTTAATTGCAGACTTGCTTGTACTTCCCCCTAGGCAACCATAGTACTGCAGCCAAATTCTGCAACAGGTTACTCACGTGAGTAACTTTACTGATTTAAATGGAATTACTCACTAAACTAAGGATTAATCTTGTGATAAAAAGATTTTCAAGCTTACTTATCAAACCTTTCATTACAGCCATAATTGTTTTTTTTGCAACAAGAAAAAAATGTGGACTTTTCATGACTTCCCTTGACTGGCACTCTATACTCAMAAAGGGGAAAAATCAAAACTGCATCCTCACTGATGCATGTCAGAATGGGGATGGCTCTTAGACTGCCTAACTGCATAGGAGACAGTACAGTGATTAAATGTGTAGTTGCAGTTCCCTTCAGACAAAAGMAATGACATTTGCATACTTTTTATATGTAAGGTACGTACATTTGAAACTAGACTCAGCTAAAATAATCTATGCAGTTAAATTAAGTCCTAGTATGACAAGAAGGCCTTTAAGATAGCACCACTCCCAGAAGCTTAAATTTTCACCTGCAGATTTGAAGTACTGGCTATCCAGGGAATTAGGCTTCGCTTTGTCATACATCCATCAAGTCACTGAATCTTCTGTACTGCAGCATCACCACCAAGATTTACCTCCTCCCCAAGTACTGGAGTGATTCATCAACATAATATTTGTATTGTTATTGTTTTGACAGGCATCAAAAAAATGTCACTAGCATTACAGCTGAAATACAGAGAGTACTGAAAGACAGAGAAAATTTGCCAGCTCAGACCTCTGAAGCTGCTGTTAATAAACACATGCTKTCACTTCATATAAACTTATTTGCAGTATAAGGAAAAATATATAGATATATTTTCAAGGTAAATTTTAGTTCTGAAAATACCGATGTTAGCAATACAAATATTGCTAATAAACATCAGTAGTTATAGAAGAAGAATCAATGGGACATATTCAGGAAATGATCRAATGAGTAAAAGAATGAGTCATTTTTTACAAAGCAAACAACACTCAGGGTATTGTATAAAAAGGAAATATGACAAATTTTGTTCCTCTGAACAAATTACATTATTGCTGAAAAAGCACCTCYCCCTCAAAAAAGGTAATTTATTTAAACAAGTTTTAGTCACTGGAACAGAGACTTTGATAAGGGGCATCTAAATGCTTATTCTGTATTCTGCATGCTTATTTACAGTTAGAATATACTGAATTGGGCACTGGGTAAATATATGCTTAAAAATATGGCAGGCTTTACAAAGGAAAAAAAAAATCATTTCCGCATCCTGGGCTTGAAGGGAGTTTTAAGCTTTAAAGCTTGGCACAGTAGCTCTCAGTAAAGTCAGCCCCTCACTACCAGACTTACCTTGAGGGGACATCTTAGCAAAGGATCACACAGAACTAGCAGCRAGAGCACTGCTGTAAGGAGGGGTCCGTACTGCTATTAGCACAGTGAAATACAAAGGCTTCTGCCTATGTCTCGGAACCAGGGTGCAAAGGTCTGATCCCTCCCTGGCATGTGGGTGCTGGCACTATATCTAACATAGACACAATCRGATCAGCAGCCTTTTACTTCCAACTGACTGTGCCTGATCTACCCGAGAGTACAAACAACACCAGTAAAAGTGGTACTTTATTAGTCCTGTGGGCACACCTTACTGCCCGAGAATCACTGCAGTAACTTTGCTAGCCCTCAGGTACAGATGCTGCTTATGCAAGCAAAATGCAGCTAAGAAAGAATAAATTTTGCTCAATCTGTGATTGCTCTGAGCTAGACTGAAGGGCAGCTAAGTCCAGTCAGAAGTAACGTCTCACCACTGAGATGACTGTGTTTGGTAAGGGTGGAAGGAGAAAGCAACAGTCCCAGCAGTGGGGAAAGAAGAAGGAAAAAATGTGAGGTTTCCACTGAAAAAAGCTGATAATGGGTGATTTATTGGCAAACCAGACAGATTATGCTTAGGGCTGAGAAGTCTRAAAAAACTTGAGTAAGCTTTAGTTGGAAAGAACACAATGTATTTGCTTCACTGAGGCACCATATTTTAATGCTTTTATGAAAAAATGATACTCTACAGCCCTATATGTGTAGACATCTCTATTTCTCTATTAGCTGGAAGAGTTGTAACCAAAGACTGCCATCAGCTGTTGTGTTAAATGAAGACTTATCCTTGTGGATTTATCAAGTAAAGCTCCAAATTGTGCAGGATGAAGGCCAAGCCTCCTGGAGAACCATTCCTCTCCATMGGTTTTTAAATCAGCTCCCATGTACCCCTCTACTCCAGCCAACAATAATGTTTCTTCACACCAGCTGTCTTGCTGTAAATTACAWTATTTCCTAAAATCTTGGGTTATGAAAAGTTCCATTTAATTTCATTTTTTAAAATGGGATATCCTAGCACTTTCATTCCTGATCCTACACATTAATCATATCTTAAATATAGCCACCTGGGAGAGCTGTGTATGGAAGCCAGGGACACACAACAGAAAGCGTGAGGTCAACAAGGTAGACAGTAGTATCAGGAACTCTGTGGGATTTTGAAACACGTAGGTTGAGGCTCACAAATCTAGTKTACAAAATGATCTTGTGAAATGATAAAGCAAAATAAAACATGGCACTTTCTGGTATCAGAAGCACCTTCAGATCATAACGTTGTTTCACAGTGGGACAAGAACTTAGACAGCAGCAGCTGTGAGTCTACTTCTCTCGAGATCTTCAAAACCCATCTGGATGCCACCCTGTGCCATGTGCTCTAGGTGTCCCTGCTGGAGCAGGGAGGTTGGATTAGATGATTTCTARAGGTCTCTTCCAACCCTAAAGATTCTGTGATTCTGTGAAGGACCAAGCAGCACAAAGCCATTTGGAGTGCTCAAAAAGGTTCAAGATATTGAATGTTCTTGCAAATCCTGTTCCTCAGATAGCCAGTATAATGCACAYTGCACCATGTAACATCTTCAGCTAATTAGACAGAAATTAAATTGATTGCTCACATTGGATCCCGTTCATAATATACATAAATTTATTTTTATATATGCATTGCCAATGCACAAATCTATTTTTAATGAATATGGAGCCTTGTGCTGTATTAGCAACATTACAAATAATTCCAATCCTGGTATATGAATTGAAGAAAAGATCATATAGGCTGTTTATATGGCRACAAAGAAGTGGTAGAAGAGGAGAGGTTAATCTAGGACTCACTAGAGGAAGCAACCCAGCTTTTTGACTAACAGTTCWCACAATGCATTCAAAAACAGGAGTACCCCTCCATAAGATATTCTCACATGAAAACAAATTCTCTGTACTCTTAAGGGTCCAGTGAAGTATTCATCAAGGCCTTTTTCCCTTATTCCAATCATATTTTGCCCACTGTATGCACAAAATAAATACATCAGAAGAAACAAGGTGTAGCAGGCGAAGCAATGCCATCTCAAGGTCATTATAAAAACTCAGGAAATATAAAATACACTATTGCAAAGCAAGGGAACTATGAGCTTCATTTCCAGAAGTGCAAGCTGAACATTAAATTAATGGAAAAAGAAATATCCTTTGGACCATTGACATCATATCGTAATGTCAGAACACCCTTAAACTTTTTAGATATTTCACACCAAATCCACTGTGCATTTTAAGCCCTTTATAACTGGGATTTTAGAAGACTGTATAACCTCATGAGTGYTTGTAGCTGCTTTCTGCTTAGAACTACAGTAAGAGCAGTCATAGCTCCTGTTTCAGCAAAGGTCTTGCCACCATCTCCCCAGCATATAATGTGTAGAAGGGATTACAAGCATCCTGATTCAGGACAGCAGTAGGAGATCTGGAATCCACAACTGAAGCCATCTCTAAAAGSGAGGAAAGCAGTGCACATACAGACACTGTCTGCAGTCGATGTTAATCACTGCTGCTCCCAGTTTCCAAACAGCTGGAATGCTTGTTTCAGATTGTCTSCTTATTCTGGTATGCCTACTACTCTACATATTTGTTTATAACAGACAAATATTAATTAGGTGTTGTACGAATACTGACTGTATTCATCAAGGAAATTAACCTGTAYATCCTTCCAAAATCCTTCAAAGTTCAATTGCTGTGCATTTCAAGGAGATAATTTATATAAAGAAAAAGATAGTAACACGCTAATACCTTTGTTACCAGATTTCAGTATTGACTTACTTGTTTGCATGGATAAATCYGTGCCTCTCCCTGCACAATTGAAACAAAGATATTGTTGAAAAAACATTTTAGAACCAGGACTTTTCAGTACAAATTCTATTTTTTTTTAAAGTTTTGTTCACAGGGCTCTTACACCCTTTGGTACTTGCACAATACAAACAATTGGGGAAAATTAATTACCAAMTAAAACTGATAAGTGAATTGGTACAAGTGTAAATGCAATAAATTAGTCTGTGAACACACCCAGCTGTAGATAAACTTAAGGTTAATTTAACAAGGATTTGCCTGCAGGAAATGAAGATCATCCAATTTCTGATGGGATTACTTAAAGAATTCATACTCCTTGCTCTTCCAGTWGATTCATTTTAGTTTTTCTAATGACTACGAGGAAAGATTTTCAGTTTCTGTTGTCTTATACRGACATAATATTGCAACCACTTACCTCCCCCTTGTGACAACGTTTGAAAGTGCATGGAACTAGTCGCGATCAGCCCCAGAGACGCCTTGTCAGTGTATCTCTTTTACTCTACCACTGTCAGCTGAGCAACATTATACTGGGCTAGACTTGGGATCTGTAAAACTAACCAACAGTATATGTAAGTCTTCCTCACCTTCACRTGCTTTTGAAATTCTGCACACAGATTCTGGTATATTTAGAAACTTCCAGTATCTTTCTTACAGGTTTCTTTTACCTTACCTTTGCTAACATAGATTTGTAATAGAACTATTTATTACCTTCAAAAGCTGCCCAAATGCAGTTGTTAACAAAGACTCCACAGATTCAAGCTTTAGCTCGACCCTGAGTGTGCATTCCTGCTGCTGAGCACCACTGCCAAAGCACCACTGAAGCACTGCTGAGACCATCAAAGCAAATGAATTCATACACGGAAAAATTTTGCGTTCTTAAACATTTGCAGAATCAGGACACGTAACCGTATCATGCTTTATTGCACGATAAAATGCAAAAAGAGCTGCTTATCACCACTAACCAGGGTTACTTTCTCTTGTACAAACACATGYGAGCAAACATTCTTGGAAAAATCTTACCTTAAAATCACTGTAAAACATGGTGGGCTTTGGCCTTAACATAGTTACAGGAGCAGTACAAGATACCTACTACTTCTTAATGCAAAGTTTCCTCCTTGGCTGAAGGCCTGCCAATTCAGGGCACAGATACCTTAAATCACTCTTCCCCATTCCCTTTCCTGTGCCGTTTCCATCATAATCATCACTTAAATCCACTGTATCAATATCAACAACCGTCTATCATCAATTGAACTGATTCACTCAAATAAACACGCAGGCCTGTGAAGCGTTATTTGTGGAGCAGAGAGACTGCTCCTACTTCTCATAATAGTCTGCAGTARGGAAAGTTGAACATCAATGTGTGTAATACAGTACACAGGGCTGTAGCACATACTAATATGTTACACACAAGCTGTATTTGTTAAGGCAGAAATACTCTCACAGTGGCCATCTAATTCTGGGATCAGTTGTATGAAATCTTCATCACCGCACAGTGAGGCTTTCTTCTATCCTGGAAGACAAAAAAAAACCCCACAAAAACCAAACACAAACCAAAAAACAAACAAACATAAAAAACCCAGATGGAAATGAGATAATTCTGTCCAGAAAGTTCATCAAACCGTCCTACTGACTTTAAAAATATAGTTAGAKTTCTCCAACATTTTGAAGTTTATGGGATGCATGACTTAGCTMGGGTTTGTTTGCAGAACAATTATTCCTTTATAGTGTTAATCTTTAGCACACACTGTGTCATGAGAGCAAATCAGAAGACAAAATTACAGACTGAATCAATAAAGAATAACCACTCCAGTCACCCCAGAGCAGTAAATCCTGCCAATGCTGAAGTCTTTAGAAGTGTGGGCAGCCCCAGTAAGGTTACTCAATGTCCTCTCCTGAAAAGACCTTGAGAGCAAGTAGGAACTCAGTTCTGGAAGCGGAAGGCGTGCAGCTGAGTGCTAGTGGTTACTTTACAGCACACAGGAGTAGAGATGACTGTGACTTTCTTCATGGAGGCCTCCRTATTCCTTCGGTGTAACAAGATGGAAACTCTTTCAAAAAGCTATTGAGAATTAAATGGTTTATATTTCCTTCTTTCTTACAAGTGAATGAAAAAGGAGGGGAAGAGAAAAATAGAGCAAACGATAATTTGACTTTAAATTGTCTGAGTTCTGTAGGTTTCTATATGGGAAACATCCTGTCTTTGTAAGTATATATAATTCTTGACCCTGTAGTCTCGATAAGTCTAGACCTTTGCTATTGCTGTTTTAAACAGAATGCCCTAGGCATTCTCCGTATTTTCATCTATACTTTCTTTCTTTCATTAGTTAGTGGCTTGACTTTACAACCACCTRTATTAATAGATGATTCCTATTGAGGTCAGCATATACAGAATCAGTTTCTAGGACAAAATTTTATCTATTAATTAACATTACACTGAAGCTGAAACAAAAGAAATGGACTTYGGGTATTCTCATGACAGTTAACCTCAAATCCTTAAATGGAAGAGCAAGTTTAGAGATTTATGGTGATCAGATGGCTTTGTAGAGAAATCCTGGACCTCAGATGACTTAAAACAGAAGACAGTTTTATTGACCAACAAACCTGCCTTGGCCCCTACCTTGCTATTTTATAAACATTTTCAACAGCTCTTCTCATTTAAAAGGGCTCTCCTCTTATGAGCAGGGTAAGAGACTTCATGTGAGAGCTTCACTGACTTTTTAGTCATTTAAATGACATCATTATATCAAAGGAACGTCTATTGCTCTGACTTGCACTGAAATAAAAAACTCTTGATAAACAGCCAGACATGATGCAGATTTATCCCAGTCCAAAACAGGATTTTTTGCTTATTAATGCAATCAATGTAAAACTGCATCATGACTGGGTACAGATTCTACTGTATGATTTACAGTTGCTGAATCACTAAGAGATTTCATATTCCAACTGATCAAGTCAAATATTCCAGGTGCTCTCCATTTCACCAGTAGTTTCCCTGTGATCATTCTAAAAGTGTTTTCTTGTAGGATTCCTGGTATTTACCTTCAGCACAGAGTCTACTGTCATTGTGTCATTACACTGCTGTAAGCTGTTTGGTGTCATCCTGTAATAAATACAAACATGCTAGAGAAAAAGACAGTTACTTGCAAATTCTGTGCTTTTAAAAACTTGAGGAACCCTCAGTCCTCTCTTTTACCCAGGCAAATGTGCACTGTCCCAAGACACACAATGATAATCCTGCCATAATGAGTCTATAAAGACAGATCAGTGATTAGATCAGTCATTTAATAAAAAAAAAAAAAAGAGAGAGAGAGTGAATTAAATACATCAGGAGAGAACTGGAGAAAAAGCCAAAAGCCAGGCCAAACAGTAGCAACAACGAGAATGGAAAACAGACTCAGAGATGACAAACGTGTTTGCAGATTGCATATCCAATAACTGATATGGCACTCCTTACTCATCCAAAACCTACACTGTCTAATAGATGGCCTGTGGTACAGATGAAAAGTTTCCTGTCATGCAGTACCTAAAGCAAATACCTGGGTGTATTACATTAGTTCTCAGGTCAAGAGCACAATGCAGTCTGGGATCTGCAAAAACTTTAATAAACACTTTTTCCCATTAGATTCTCCATGTCAGAAGCTTGACCCTTACTGATATTCTGCATGCCTTCCTACAGATGACCTCAGCACTCCCCTTTTTTTTACTGATTTTTTAACAACATCAGATTTGCCCAAAACATGAATAATGAATTCACAACTTGATAATGAGGACTTGGAAAGTATCACTACACAGAGAAAATGGGGGCAGGTGGACTACCCAAGATAGTGGCAGATAAAAAATTGCACATCCAAAACTGCGCTGGCAAAAAGACTGCAAATCTGTGATATCAGACAACCAATATGATTTTGCTTATCAGCTTAGTGTAAATGTACATCTTTCATCAAAAATCATGCTAAACTCAAARCCAAGATAAGTCTGAATCTTGCATTAGTGATTACCACTTGTCACCAAACTTTATCTGGACATTGCACTCCTGCCATCCTCCTGTTTGTTTCTAGACTCTTCCTTCCCCTCTGTTCTTCTCTTCTGAAGCACAATAATTAAGGCTTTTATAACTGCTTGATCTGAAACACTTATACTCCATTCTCAGATGAAAGCATAGCTACAAGATACAATAGACAGAAGGCAACCTTTAACAGCTATCTTTACACAGTAAAGCTACTAAAATAGTAGCTAAATCATCTTTTCCGTATCCTTTCGTAGTAAAACCAAATTATTTATTTTAAAATATCTTTGATTTTGTTATAAAAGTGTTTCTTCAACATACCTACAAATAATACTCAAGGGCAACTTGAGTACCCTTCCCTACTTCTCCCAGATAAGCAAGATGTAAAACATGCACTTCTTAACCATTTACTTTCTTCTACTCACATCTACTCTATTAAATGATTTTTTTGTTTATTTGTTTGCTTTTGAAAAGTCTTGTTCTTCCTCTGTGTTTCCTCAGAAAGAGGATTAAGTTGCTTTGAAAAACAAATGAAGCGGAAAAAAATCTGTTGATATCCATGCCAACAAACCAGCATTAGTTAAATTAGTGGACCCTTTGGTATTGAGATCTATGGTTATTTCAGCGAAAAGGACTTCTTTCTGCCGTATTACATTAAAGCTAATACTTCAGAATTTTCACAAAAAAAACCCCAACTGCTAATTGTTTCTAAAGAAAACCAGATGCACACAAATCACTTGCAGAAAGAAGCTAAATTCATTACATAAATTACTCCTGCGAAATGTAAAACTGTTTAGAAAAATACTCAGGTTTTAACCCTTTTTTTTCTCTTCCCTGCATCCATAAAATGGTAGCAAGGTCAATATCCCATCTACCACCTTATACATGGTCACATTTTATTCAATGAATAAGTATCATAGATATCTGAAAAACACAGAATGAGAGAATTAAACAAATTATTCACATTGAGAAATCCTTTTTGGCCAGTACTTTCCCTTAGAAAGAWCTGGCAGGTTATCTCAAAATGACAGTTGCTGACCTTGCTATCTAGTTTCATGCTGATAAGKCATTATCTTCCAGCTCTACCTCATGAGTGTCAGAGACAGAAAATCAATTACRTTTGGAAAGCATTATATGTGGACTTGTAGAATTACATATGTTGTCAGTAAGATACTAATAATATATATTATCACATCTAGAGATTTCACTGAGAAATTTTCAAGGCAAGCAGAAAAAACTTTAAACACTTTATTGATGAACAGTAGAAAACGATGAATGTGATACCAACTTGTACAAGTGTAAAGAAACATTTGCACGTGATTTTCAAAATAGCAGTTGCTGCTCTGAAAAGAGCTCAGAAACACAGTGTCAGTGTCAGAGACATCACTCTTAAGAAAGATTTGATGATCTACAGCAGTGTGGTGGGGAGAGCAGCCCAAGAAGAGTCCTAGCAAACCAAACAGCATCAGAGATTACATTCTCAGTGGCTACTTYGTGCTGAGCCGCCTGTCACCTTGACTACACTGCTAGCAGTAGCTTAAAGCTAACTTGGGTATATCTACACAAGCTACACCAAGTGGTAACTTCTGTGCAGCCTGGAAAGGAAAGGACTTGCATTTTATGTTAAGCACTGCAGATGGCCCTTTAACATCTATCTTTGCCAGAATGASTTTTATCACCAGGGAGCACACAATGTCCTTTAACATGTGTAATAAAGAGGCTCAATAAACTTTTGTTCCATATCCTGGTTGGCACATCCTGTAGTATTTTCTCCAAATGCTATTAGTCTGTATCCCTATATCTATATCACAAATAACTGTTATCAGAGTCCATGAATAGTTGTTTGTATTCTCTACTAGCTATCTACAGTATCAGTGCTTTTCTGTACAGTAGACAGTCATATAAAAAAGGACATATAGATATATATTTATGTCATTATTTTGGTCTTGGAGATAAAAGAATTCACAGATCTGTAGAAGACTTGAAATGGTGTTCCACAGAAGAGTGCTTTCCATCTTCCAGAACTTTGGAAATGCGCTGAAAAAAAGAAATAAAAGGAAAAGTGCCATAGGTTAAAATGACTACCGTATTGCATTCACTAACAGGTGTATTAATTACTAGCTTGGGTCCTTAATCTGTGACTAAAGAAAAAAGGCATGGACCAAAACCTGGACATTTGACAGCAAATTTTGCAGGGTAATTTCTCTATCCTGCAAAACCATGAAAGTATATTTTAAATTGTTCCCACGATTCTGCTCATGTGGAATCACTACAGAATAATGTTTTGAACTTTTTTCAGACCTTTCTCAGACTTGTAAGAAAGGCCATATTGTCCTTACTTATACGCTAGAGTAGGTTTTAATGTGATGAGGTCATGCTAAAAAGCTGTTACTCCTGGGTCTTAAAAGAACAAGTATGTGATAAATTCAGTACCAGTGAAACCCTACAGACAGTGTGAGGATATCTGAATGCAGCATTTCCTAATTGCTGCATTCTCCTGGAAGGCAATATCTACTTTTTTGAAAGACTGYATAAATAAATGAATAAAACTGAAACCTCCCCTCCCTTCCCCTTCTTCTCCTCAGAAAATGAATATGAAAAGTTTACAAAATTCACCTAAAACATAACAGATGTCACAAAATATTTATGTACAATGTATGTCAGGAGCTACCAGCCTCTGCATTAAATACGATTCTCCCGTTACTTGGCACCAAGTAATGTTCTTATATATATTTTTTTGCCTTTAAACACTGTTAAATTCAGTATTTTTTAATTTCCACAGAAGTCACTGAAAGGTTTGCTATATTAAAGGAAGACAAACTAAGCAACATTACTGACTTTACTATGAGCAGCTTCTACTTGGAAGCACATCCGGCAGCAGAGGCCAACTCGCAAAGTGCATGCTTTGCTCTGCTCCCCTCWCTGTGATGCTAGTGCTAACTACCCAATATAATTAAAGCAAACAACAAATAATTACTTTCCTCTTTTGCTAATATATGCGTTGTGTAAATCAAATTAGGAAAATCGGTTGGTCAAATGAGACCTCTAGCGGTATGGATACAGAAGTGCACATCTGAGCCTACCTACATTGAACATACTAAGACACATCTTTAAAACAAAAAGCACAGCAAGAGACAAATATGTAACCTAATCGAGYTTCCACTCCTCATGAGAGAAGGAAAAGAAAGTTTGACTTATGGGGCTTGTGGCATTTTAAAACCATGTAATTTTACTTTATAGTCTGGAATTTTTACAGAGGCAATACCATCTTCTCCCCATACAGATAAAAACACAAACTTACCATTGTTTTAAATAGCTGGTTCACTTTCTTTTTTTTGAAGTTTTTCTTGTCACCATCTGAGGTGGAAGGAAACACGGGCTGACTGAGTCTGTGTGACGCAATCGTTTCATCAGGCACTGCAGGGCTCACTGACATCGTTAATCCTGGGAAGAGAAACAGAAACACAACACAAAAAGAAGGATAGGCAAAGGAAGTGTGTGGGAAAGTAGAGTTCAAAATAATGAACTACTGCAATTACCAGACAGAAATGAGAGTTCGTAACTTAATCATATCTTCAGAATACAAAAAGAAGAAAAGAATCCCCATGATAGCAGTCAACTTAATTACACTGAAACTGAATAGTGAAAAATAGGAACCAATCTGAACAAAGGGAAAACAGATAAAGATACACACTGGTCTGCTAGGAAACCACTGTTGTGCTAAATGCCTGTTACAGGGACAGTGGCAGGGATAGATGAAGGGCAGGCTGAGRAGTGGGATGTTCAAGGAGCAGAGGAGGAGGACGGGGGAAAGGATAACAAAACAGATCATGTTTTCTGTGTATATCCTGGCCTAGAAATGAAGTCTAACCTCAGTCTCACTTTTAGGAATACTTCTAGCACTGGTACATACCAGGCTGCACAACATTGTCAAGCAGTAACCCCAGCCCAGCCTTCCATGCCTGTACTAAAACCGTAACCTGTGTACAAGAGGTGGAAGGACAAGGACACACAGCCAGRCCAGCCACGTGCTGCTGCTTGCAGCAAACCCATTATTGCTGTGCTTCTGCAGTGACCGAGCAATGCAGCACCCTCATCCTCCTACCTGCGATAGTGGGCATGGATCGACTGACAGAACTCATTTGCTTGAGAACAGATGTTTTCTGAGGGGCTGCTCCATGCTCYGAGAGGTTGGTGTCACTCATGAACTCGTATTTCCGTGACAACTGTTCAATTGAAAAAAAACCCACAATGCCATTAATGATGAACTGAGATAAAATTAACAAATATGAGCTAATACCAATGAGCTAACAGAGAAGTTGGGGTCAGTGAGGTTGGAGTTGCAAGCAGTCRTTCCTGCTGAAGTGTGCCTTCCAGAAAATGTTCAGAAAGGTGAATAGACTAGTTCAGATGCTCTCCACAGCCCACTCAAAATTTCCTGGACTGAAGAAATTCAATTTTGTCCTTGACACCCGAACAGCCAAGAGTCACCCCATTCTGCCAAATGCTAGCTCAGGTGAAATGCAAACAGGCTCAGACTTTGGAAAACCTCCTCRTCTTCTGAAACACCATTAGCCACTGTGAAAAAATACAAATTAGACAATTTGCATTATTAAGGATCTGTTAAGGAGTCTATACTCCCTCTTTTTATGAGCAGGAAGAACTAGCCCAGGCTCAGGTCTTGCCTCCAGCTAAAGGTAATGAGCTATTAAAAACAGAGTGTGCATTAACCTAATGGGGAACTTAAACCTACAGTACAATCTGTGAAACACACATTTTACAAATGATTCAGTTTTTCATACCTGAGAGACATTAATTAATATTATCCGTTTGTTGAAGAGGGAGAAAAACACTGTACTTAAATGTTTGTATTCACACATCAAAGTCTTTCTTTCCACTTCTTTTTAAAGATCTGACAACAGGAGAATGAAGTGCAGCTTTCTGTGAGCTCTACTTTACAAGCAGATGTAAAAATTTAAATTTACCTCTTACTTCTAGCCTCATCCATTAAGATAATAGATAAAGTGATTTTATTTTGCCTGGCTGTGCTCCTTATTGATATTTAATTTAATGAGCAGCACTGCATGAAGCAAGAATATTATAATGCAAATAGCACCTGTTTCCGATCCAAATGCAAGTGAGGCTACCCACACATAAAGCTCAATATATATATATTATCACTTGATGCTATTTTAAACTACTCTTTCATTGTTTCTTCTAGGAAAACTTCAYACCTAAAGGTTTATGCAAATTTGATAGGAGATGGTAGCAGCAAATTTGAGCTTGAAAACTAGAAGCAACTCTGTTTTATTGTTGAATTTATACAGCCCTGTGAAAGATAGTTCTCGATTGTCAAAGTTTTGTGCTCAGGTATGAGACATGAGCTTGGTCCAAAGTCCTAGCTTGGCATGCTTCCCAGGGGCTGCTAAACAGAGATGCTTTGTAGAGAGATCCAAACATCGCCTAAGGCTCAGGGCAACAGAAAACAGCACCTTGCCAAACCAGGGTTATGSTCTAACCACAAGCTAAATCACCAAAGGAAAACCTTCTGGTAATCAAACTGGTTTTGCAAACAATAAACAATGTTTCTGTCTCTCCCCCTCTAATTCATTATTGTTTGACACGTGTATTTAGATGGGGCTTGCCTATCAAGATGAAACAGGAAAGCCTGCTGAGCCCTCCCAATGTGGTACTCCATTTTTAGCCAACCAAGACACAGAATTATGCAACTTCAGGGCTTCAGTTCTGATTTTTTTCCCCCTACTGATTTGTATCCTCCTCAGTATCTTGCAGATTTCCATTCATGGCAGGTCAAGGGGCCTCTGTATCCTACACATTTTGTTTTGTGACAGGGCAACAAGTTTTCCACTGTGTAATTTGTTTTCCTTTTTCTAAGTAAGAGAGAAAATATACTCATGTTTTAGGAACCAACAAATGCTGCTTTAAGTCAGCAACATACACTTTTCATGTCGGAGAYGGAAATATCGGGTGCCGTTTTCTCATCAGCAAACACCACGCTGCTTCTTTTTGTTCTTTTTTTGGACCTTCTCATTTTTACCTCAGGGTGAGGGTTGCTTGGCAAAGCATTCTCCTCTGTTTCTGATTTTACTGGCTTTGATAGCACTGTTTCCAGTTCAAAGCTGCAAGGACAAAAGAAAAATGATAAAAATTGCTAAATGATACTTTAAAAGTCATGGGTATTCTGACATCATTTCCCTGGGAAATAAAAATGCAGGTCATCCTTTCCTTAGGCTTTTTTCATGCAGCCTTGCATACTGAACTTGCAAAAAGTATATGATGTCCTTCAGCTGGTAACTAGATACTAAAAAGATGCCTTCAGGAGGTATTATAATATCTTAAAATGTTACAAAGAATGTATATTAATCTGAAGTGCAAATCCAATCCTTTTTTAAAGATTTGTGCATTAGCTCAAGGACATCTAAAGTAAAAAGGGTCAGAGCTCACATGGGAATTTTATGGGGAGTGGTGGTAGGGCTGAAAGCAAAACAAGCAGAAAGATGCTAGTTCATTTTAAAGATACATTCATTCATAAACAAATTTGCAAAAAAACCAAAACCTGGTACTTTTTAAATAGCATTTCAGTAATACTTGCTTCCAGAAAACTGAATGCCTCTGTTTTCACAATAAGATTTCTTGACTGTATCTTGCCTATCTAGCATGGAATATTGCAGTTTTAACTCTGAAAGAAAACGTTAGCTTCAATTAAAAAGAATTTTGTCATAGTCCAGATAAACTGCTAGTTATCTTGATCCAAGATTTTTTTAATCTTTTTGTTACTTCTGATAAAATAGGACAGAGTGAGAAAAAGGTATTATTGTCACAGTTGTATTAACTTCATAACTGACCTTTCTGAAGCAATTTTGTTTGGAGTACTGCAGTCTGAATTCATGGAAGCCAGTGAAATAACTGACAACTGGCGATAAGATCTTAGCATTGATCTCGGCCGTCCTACTCTCTTGTCATCGAAATCTGGCTACAAGATGGAATAGAGAAGCATGTTCCATGAACGACGTCTGTGTGAATCTCATTTCATCTCTTCTCAGGAGATTTAGAGCTAGCACAGATGTTTTAACATATGGCAYGAAAGAAGTTACTCATCACTATTAATTACAGGGATTTTGTTTCTTCTGACTGGATACACTCTCTCCCTAAGACCTCTCAAGTTGAATGCTATAGTGAACAGATTTATTGCTAAATAAAAACAATTAACAATTTTTTTYCCCCCTCTCTCTCTCAGAAAATAAATAAATAAAYCAGTGCTTGCTGATCCTGTTTGGTATAGACATGGGGCATGCCATTATTGAGCAAATAGTTTTAGTCAGTCCTTGCTCCACAACTGCACACTCCAGTTCACAATCTTCTGCCATCTCTGCACATTAATATCACCTTTTTTCTTTATATATTTGCAGGTGGATGAATGAAATTCATCTTTTCCTAAGAGTTAGACAGTAAGAACAAGGCTCTAAGAACAGCAGGATGATTTAGGTCATCATGTACCAGGACTGGACATGGCCCTATGTGCTGCAACATTACTCTACTTCTGCAATGGAAGAAGAACAAAGGATTTTTCACTTCTAATCTTCTTTGGSAGGTAAATTGGATATCATAATGCAAATATTCAGCTTGATATTAACAGTTATTTACACATCACAATCTGCTGTTAACTGAAAGAGTCTGATATGAGACTTCCAGACACTTTCCTCTTCCTCTTGCCATTAAGGCAGGAGGAAGAATCACATTTCTTAACCARTTCTGCACTTGTTCTCTTTCTGAGGGCTGGAAGTAGAATTATACTGTGCAGWCAGCTGGGCCCTCCTCTTCCTCCGTGCAGGATTCTCCCTGGGTTGAGAATAACTGATTGGGGGAGGCAGGCTCAACCCAGGGAAAATCATCAATTTAATGAAAGGAGGCAAGTTTTTGAGGATTTCCAAGGGTATTCTGCTTTTCCAGCTTGCTTCAGTTCCTCTCCTGTGATCATACAAACAAATGTTTTTGGAAACATTTTATGCTAAAACACAGTTACATTTTCTCCTGAGTAGCCAGAAAACAATGAAAATATGGCTATCGCTTCATATGCCAAGTTTCCAAACTCACGGCTTCTGATAATGTTATTTTTCACTAACATTTTTATCTACAGCAGAAGGCTGGGAAACATTCACAGTTTCAAGAGTTATTTGCAAGTATTTTGCAGAGTTTACATGAAATGACAATTTCTGGTCCTGTGAATGTATAGACTTTTCTGTTAAGGGAGAGATTCTAATTTCATTCTTTTATAAATAAAAAGAACTCATGGTAGCCAACAGAAAGAATACTGGATAAGGCAAACTGGTAGTAGYAACACTTTTTTCTGTCTCTCCTATACACAATTAAAAATACTGCTGTTCACCCACTTTATTAATTTATGAGAAGCTTCTGGAGCMAAGATTTTCACATCATCACATATCTTAGAATAAAACTGCATTTTGCAAGAACTCTTTCCACTGCTATGTAACATAAATTTTGCAGCATTCAGAATGAGTATGAAAGATGCTACATCTCRAAGTCTGAACTAGAGACCATCCTAAGCATGTCATCATAAACTCTCAGAGATTAAATTAGACAGAAAAAACACATCAACATTGAAAGCAGCAGCATAAAATAATTTCCAAAGCAAGTGCTGTGCAATTCCAAAGAACAACTAACAACATCACTCCTACTAGTCCCACCAGGTGGGTGTCTGGAAGAGTTTCTGCTTAGAAGCTATTTMCCATATATTTCAGTTTAATTTCAGCTAATATAGACAGGATCAAATACATAATACTTTAGAGCAGTTTGAAATGTCTAGAGCACAGGAAATTGTGGACATCAATGGCTGATCACATCTCTAAACAATTAAAAGCAATTACAAAGAGGAGAAACATGAGAATTTCTTTTTCCTTAATTTAGCATGGAAACTGAAATTCAATTTTAATAGAGATGGTGAAGTATTCCAAACCTTACAGAACACTTGCTAAATCAGAGACATAACTAACTCTTTGGTGGTAAAACACAGATTTCAMTACCTCCAGATCACAAGAAAATCCACAAGTAACTAAAGTTGTGCTTTTGTTCAGAGAAGAACATTATTAAACAAAATGCAGGAGAGAGAAAGAAGGTAAAAGGGGAATGATACCAAATCTCTGGTTCCATATTGTTTTTCCACTTTAAGTTTTAAGTGCTTGAAACACTCCTCCATACGGTCGTGGAAAGGACGAAGGTTATCAGAAACTCTTCTTTCATGAATTTTAATTCCAGCCCCGAGGAAAGGTATCTTGAATGGACCAAAGGAGATGGCGAGGGGTGGTGGTGGTAGAACGGGACAGGWGGGAAGTAAGAAAAAAGAAAAATAGGTGAGAATTTCAAACTGGCTCTGACAACCCCTCTAGCTCCCTTTTAGGGTATCTGCCAAGTCAACTGCAAAACTGTGGGTGGTGGACACAGAGAAGCACCTTACTACAAATTTGGGAATGGCTCTTGAAAAGTGAGTTTGCTCAGGAAAATTCTGGAGATGTATCGGTGCCTCAAAGCAACTGTTTTGTCACTCCTATCTATCTGAATGTTAACCCCTTACGAGATTAAAAAACCATTTGAGATTTTGTAAAAAATTATCTGTTTCCTCTAAAACACAGTTCTGAACTAATCCACCTGCTAACAAAGGTGCCTGCCATACCTTACCAGAAAGGTAGAGAAGAAAAAATATTCAACTGGGCTCTAGGCAAGTGGTTTCAAACTCTTAATTTTGCTTTAAAATGCAGTATTCKATAACTGTGGAAGGATTAAATCAGTCTACTGGGGGCATAAGGACATGACGAGCTAGCTGCTGCAGCAGTTCAACATACTATTGCCTGGTTACTGAATATGACCTCTCCTTTTCTCTCCTTTGTTATTCAGTTGTCTTCCTCTATAATCCCCATATCTCTAAGTAAAAAAAAATCAGCAAAATAATGCCTTAGTACAAAAACAAGTCATGAACAAAAACTGTTTGCACTTTGCTCCATTTTAGCCCGTGCTTTTCTTTTCCTWCAGCTCATCTTTCAAGCTGAGGCAAGAGACAAATAATCACAAGAGGTGAGATTTCTGATCTAGTATATTTTGTAAAAGGCACATGACCATATTTTTAAATAACTGGAAAAAAAGTGTAGACACYCCCTCTCTTAAAGGAAAACACCTGATAAAAATGGACTAGCAAAGGCTAAGTCTGTATGACTTAAAACAATTCCTTCCACTCAAACCTCTTAAGAGTCCTTCTGTCAGAAGGAATGGCTTGCTTACCAGATTAATAAAAATCATTAATCATACRATGCAGAACATATTATAACAGTATTTTCTCACCTCTCTCCCCTACAAATCCTTTCATGTCCTTGCTTTTATGTTGTCATCTTTGCTATTATATTAGCGGAATAACATTCAAACAAACCTTATCTTCAAAGATGATGAATAAAACACTTTTATATACTGCCTACATGTTAATGTACATGGTCACACAGAAAAACTTTGTGCTTCTCTCACACATAAAGATATTTTATTACATTTTGAGGATGATGACTTATGAGATTTACGTGATATATTTTTAGCTACACTTTTGCA
Source organism: Eudromia elegans (assembly GCA_003342815.1). Lineage (NCBI taxonomy): Eukaryota > Metazoa > Chordata > Aves > Tinamiformes > Tinamidae > Eudromia > Eudromia elegans. Next base: position 2,062,741 of record PTEX01000102.1, read on the forward strand.
AGTAACTTTCCTTGACAGCATTAACACAGCAAGAACCAGATCTCTAAGAAGAATCTACACTGTCTCCTCCTCCCCCATTCTAAGAAGGAGATAGTAAAAATGACACGATCATCTAAATGACACTATGTAGTCCTGCTAGAAAGAAAYAGAAAAAAGAAAAATCTGAGGAAACCGTAGAGAACTACTGCCAGTAAGCATTACCTGCCAAGCAATTAGATCTTTGAGTCTGTTCAGCTTTTCTTGATCCTCTGGATGGTCTCGGATATATTCATCTGTAAAGAAAGCCTGAGACAGGCATAAAAATAAATTAGTCCTTCAGCTCAACATGAAAATAAAGCAGTGGTGACCATAATACTGGTCGTCAAATGAAGAGATATTTGCATGCCCCTCTACCAGGTGCTCTTAGTGATGATGCATTATTTTATCAACTGAGAACTGAAGTGCTTTTTTTAATTTTGTTAGAAGACATTCAGTGTTTGTCTCGCACTTCTGAGCTTGACATTGTAACTGTGAAAGGAATTTTTTTTTTAATTACCACTGAATTATGAAGTGCACACGTATTTGTAATACCAACATTTATAATAATTATCATTTTATTTAAGTAATAACCTGACATTAGCCAGCATGCTATAGAAGCAGCCAGGTATTGAAGGCATATTGAAGGCCTTTTTCTGCCCCAAAATTTCTTTTTCCCCCCACACAGATAATTTAAATACTGTTATTTGTCCATTACTGCCACGTGCCTAAACAAATAATTATGATTAACATGGGATAAGCCATACTGACCCAGAATATGTGGTATCTACTGCATAGATCCATGCCATGTGCTCAGTGCACCTGCAGAGCACCGGGCACRCTGAGCCTCCCAAGCACAGCTCATGCTTCCCACCGGAGAACGGCAGGCAGAAATAATAAAACTCTACAGCTGGGGGGTAACACTCAGTTACATCATCATCTTTAATAAACAAGATACAAATAAGTTTTAATATTCCTTCCTGCATACACACATTTTTTAATGAGCCTTGCAGACAAGCTTTCTACACTTCAGTTCCTCAAGCTATTCCACTGCTGATGTATTGGYAGAACATTTTATATTTGCAATCCCATTTTTAACAACAAAAATTGCTCTAAGGAGAGGTTTCATTTACAGAGAAAAGCTGGTAACAATATAAAAAGATAACCTACATCAAAATCCTCCAGACCCGATACAGAGAAAACTTAAATTAATTTACTTCAGGTCAAACCTTTCAATGTCTAAGAGCCTATTTCAYTACAAAAGCTGTATCTCATTTCCCATGTATATTAAAACTTTCACGTCAGCAATTAATACTGAGATTCAAGTACATTCTCAGTGTCTGTTTTGCTGGTTTTTGCTGTCAGGGACTGTGTGTCAGATATGACCTGGATAGGAGGGTCTTTTTATTGGTGGAGATGTGACTTTCATATGCCCAGCCTACTTTCCACTGGCACTTTGTACGAACAAGCATCATTAATAACAATCAGAAATAATATCTCTGAAGATGATCTTCACAATTACTTTAAATCTCTTACCTTCTCATATTTAGCAAAGCCTCCCATTACAGCTGGATCAACAATTCCATTCAGAAGCATGGAGAGTGGATTAATAGGAAGGTTGTCATCACTCTGGTACTGGTTAATCATCATCAAAATCTTTTCATTTGTTGTGGACATGGTCTCAATAGCATTCTCTAAAGGACTAATTGTAGTCTATAAATAAACAAAATATGAGAAGATGTCATAAAATCTACTTTATCTAACATCTCCAAACTTAATTTTGTCTAGATAAGTATATGCAATTGAAGATTTCATTTTCTTCATAGTTTCTACAAACTCTCTTCTAGCTCTTCATTCCAGGAATCAATCACACAAGGAAACAATCCATGGATTACCTACCAAGTATTTGCTCTAACATTTGTATGACAGATAAACATAATCATCTGCTCTTGCTTATACTTTTTCTCAAGCTGTAAATATAAGTGTATTTCAACAGAGAGGGAAAACAGGGACTGATTCTCTTTATTGCAGTGCCCTGATGCTGCCCAAGTTGCTAGTGAGGATTGTAGAAGGACAACTCCTATGTACTGTCAGGTTCAGAAACTGAGACGCTGCACTAAGAGTCAGGCATTAAAAAAATACTTCTTTCTTCCAAGGAAGCAGAGCTAACTCATCAGTGAATCAGTGATCCARCGTTAACAATTCATGGGATGTGTGGGTTTTTTCTCTTTTAGAAGGMGCCTATTCACTAGGGGAAGTTTTTCCATAAATTATTCTGCACTGATTCTCTACACTAGAATTTCAAAATCTGAAAATTCAAGCTGTTTTTTTTTGTTTGGGGCTAGATGCCAGAACTCCTTTTTGTTTACGAAAACTGTAYTCACTTGAGGCTTTTGCTGACCTGGAATATTTAAGATGGTCATCAGGTGATGGTAAAAGCTAAAAATATTTAGTGGTACTAACACCCTGCGACAGTTCCCAACAACCYCACTGACAGGCCTTGAGACGGGAGATGGGAAATAATAGTTGTACAAACTGCTATAATCTGTAGGGGCATGTCTGAACAATGCCTTAAAAATCACCCTGTGTCCACAATCAAAAAGGCTGAGTATTCAAAGGTAGAGAAAGGATTTACATTCTGCCAGCAGCAAAGAAAT